>JAUCNO010001137.1:204285-214964 GCA_032353835.1 Enteromius viviparus | reverse complement strand
CAGCGAACGTAGTTCCAGGCAGCTCTCTTGACCGCATTACAGTTCCATATCACTTCGCATAGTTAACTGTAATAATCTCGTCCTTGCAGACGCACACTACGGTCACAAAAAGGTGTTGTCAGTGCTGCTCTGACCATTTTATCAGTTGGTCTATGTCTCTCTCGCTCTCTTTCTAATAACTTCATTATTAACTGCATTAGTCTGCCTCCATTGCCAGCTTTAAAATGATGTTTTGGAACGAGCAAAAGAGTCGTTGGATGAGATGCGAAAGAAATAATCCTACTCACAACCCTTGAAATATATCATCTGATCGATGTCTTGAGGTGTGGCAACCGTAGTATAAGCGGAATAATTCCTTACATATATACTGTATACATATATAAGTTTCTCAGTATGTTGTATGTTGTAGACCCATAAAATAAAGTGTTAGAAGATATTAAGCAGGTAGTCTAATAGTGCTCTAATGACTGCTAGTTGATGTGTAGTCGCACTGATAGTAGAATTTTTATCATCATAAAGTATTACACAGCTCAACAAACATTTTTGAGTATTATTGTTATAGCTTTTATATTAAATATATACATGGATGTGTTTGCATTTATATTTACATAATAAATGTACACAGTACACACGCATATATTATGTAAGCAAAAACATTTCAAATGCGATTAATCGTTGGACAGCACTACGAATAATGAATATTATTTAAATAAGAAATCTGATTAAAACTTTTAATTGCAGTTTTTAACAGTAATAAAGTTAGAAATATTACAGGCAATTAATATCAATGCTAAAAAACTATGGAAGCCTACTTCTGTCACAGAATAAAAAATAGTCAGAATTCAGGAGTTAAAGTCTCCAAATTCTGTGTTTTGCATCCTCCATGTAATAAAAATATCATTTTATCTTTGACTTTTATCTCAGAATTGCTCAAAAATGTTTGGATTGTGATAGTTATCCTCTGGCAGATACTGCAGTTGTGCTGCTTTGTGTTTTTGTGGAAACAGAGTGATTGAAAAAGATGCTTTGGAATTTCCAGGAATGTTAGTATGTCTCAGCAATCCCTCATATCACATGCCCTTATCGACTGTAATACAGCTCTAATAGAGGTTTGAAAGCAATAATGAAACATGAAATATCCACGGCACGCGCGGGCCCTGATCCGGGTATTCGTTTGAGTTTCCCTGTGAAATCCTGGCACAGTGTAATTAGGTCAGTCGTTTAGTGCATTAATGAGGGTTAATTGCGCGGTGTTTGATCTGTGCTCTGCGCCACACGTGAGCCGGGTTTCCATTCCTCTGGTATAAATGTCCACTCATACGCTTCTTTTCCTGTTTAACGCAGCACCGGTGATCCTTGCGGATATCACCACAAATCCATTGCTGTGTTTTTAATAAAACACACTCGACGTGTCCAGCTCGCCTACAAAAGCAGCGTCTGAAACAACAAATCTCCAGTAATTTCCTCCAGCGTTGCCACTTTTCATATGAGCATATGGCGTGTAGATTGTGTTTTGATGCGTCGTGTTTCTCACAGACGTATTTTGTTTTGCGTGCATGTTCGGGTGGAAAAACATTGCGCGGCTAAAATTAGCCGAAGAGAGGGGCTGGAGTGAATAAACAAGCCAATCCATTAGCGTGGACGGGTTATTGGCTTATTTCGCCTCTTCTGAGGGCGGCCCATTAAAAGTGGTAATGTGTGCCCGCAGCTCTGCCCGAGGGACTTGGAGGAGGCCAGGGAGGAATATTTCACATGCATCAGGCGCCTGAATTAAATAGACCAATGTTCCCTAAAAAGACTGAAGTACATCTCTTTCTGATGTGCGTCTCGGGCAAAAAAATTCATTGATCTTGGAATGTCCCTTGGCAATTATAAAATATTAAATCCAAGTCACACTTTTTGGCTCAGCTTAATTCCTCCTCTCTCTCTTTCCATCTCTCTCGCTCTCCCACTGTTCGTTGCTTCCTCCATTTGATCAATTTTAAAAGTTTGCAATGTTTTCTAATGGAAAGAATCCCAGTAGTGCTGCATAAATTGTTGGCGGGTTTACACGCAGTTCAGATAAAGATCCAGATTAAATGAATAGTAAAAAAGAATCTAAAAAAATAATAATAATCTGAACATGTACTGATCCTTGGGTTATTTAAGATGTAGATGGAGAAATTTAACATTGCATCACTTGCACTGCAGTGAATGGGTGCCGTCAGAATAAGAGTCCAAACAGCTGATAAAAACATCACAATAATCCACACCACCCCAGTCCATCAGTTAATGTCTTGAAAAGCCAAAAGCTGTGTTTGTAAGAAACAAATCCATCATAAAGATACATATAAATCCATATTACTGCTTCCTCCAGTGAAAATTTCCTCTTCTGTTGTCTTTCACATCAGACTCCAGTCACATGTTAGTTTAGGGCTGTGCTTGATCTGTGCAGATTTCTCTCCTGATTCACTTTTTCACTGGAGGAAGTGTTATTATAGATTTTGGAAACTTTCAAGTTGATGTTAACTGATGGACTGGAGTGGTGTGGATTATTGTGATGTTTTTATCAGCTGCTCTGACTTTCATTCTGACGGCACCCATTCACTGAAGAGCATCCGTTGCTGAGAAGAAACAAACTCATCTACATCTTGGATGGCCTGAGGATGAGGACATTCTCAGCAAATGTTTATTTTTGGTTGAACTATTCCTTTATTAGGTGTTTGTGCCTTTTATCATTATCGGCAGCATATGTCACAAAATGTTTCATTTAAGATGCTAAATGTCATTAGGATGATTAGCCTCGCGTCTCTTCCCGTGTCCTCTGAGACTCCAGAGCTGTCCATGGCTAATTGGCCAAATAATTAAATTTACGCGTGATCTTAATAAATATATTCAGCCAGCTGTTTGACGGGCCACACAGTTCATTAGAGCCGGTGTGTGTTTGTGATTCGGGTAATTAAGATTTAGAATCGATCATTGAATGCATAATGCAGGAGTCAGTAATCCGTGCACAGGGACTCCTGCCTTTCCTCGTATCCGCCTGCTAAGAGCCCGTTTACCTCACGGCCTGCTGAGGGATTTTATTTAGCGAGCCTAATTAACTCTCAGATTTCGCCATGTTTTCTTTTTCTTTTTTTTTTTTGCTTAACAATGCATCGTTTTGACTCGAGCAATTTGACGTTTACTCAGTTAAGGGTGTGCATTCATAGGTTTTTGTATATAAATTTATAGTCTAATTAATATGCATGTTGAACATGTTAAATGTGTTTGGCTTGTTTGGAACTGCTGTTGTAAATGGATGAATTCAAATAAGCATGTCGAATTGCTTGTTTTTGTTTCTTTATGTGTGTGTGTGAGACGCTGACTGAAACCTGCAGATGGTAATTATAAAGCGTGCTACGCCATCAAACCGGCGTTCATGCGCTCTTATTTTCCGCACCAGCCCAAATCACAGTCGCTCGTGCTCAAGTTCTGCTTTCTACATCTGTCATATTGCTGTCTGATGAATTCAGACATGTATTTTTAAACAATCCATAAATTATGTATTCCGAGCCGTAATGAACACAGTTGAGTGATACTCTTTGTGATCTCAGTCTGAAGGAGATCTGATATTTCCCTCACTGCAGTCTCAGACTGTTCATTACGTGTTCAGGTCGCTGGGATGGAGGGCTACATCTGAATGGATGTAAATACTTGGAATGCACCTATTTGTTTCACTAAATTCTGCCTCTAACTGATTAAGAATATTTGTATGCAGTAGCTCAACTCTTTTATAGATGTTTTTCTTTTCTAAAAACATATTTTAAATGCATAAATGTTCAATTAGATACAATTAATTAAAACATGTATCTTAGGCTACAAAGTTTTTAAAGCTATAGTGCTCCAGTTACAAAATAATTTATCAAACAGTTTTTGGCCACTCCCCCTGTGTGCTATTGGTCAGTCTGACTGATTGCCCCGCCCTCAAATCTTATTTACAGGTGATTTATAGTTTCTCTGCATTTAATCTGTTTTAGTATCGGAATAGGAATATTTTAAAACAAAAAGTACGATAATAAATAAGTAAGTACGAAGTAAATAATATTTTGGCTAATTGATATTTTAGTTAGAATGCATCTTGTTAAATGCTCTCCTGTAGTTTAAGGTTTAATTATATGCTTTAGTTTACTGTATGCTGTGCATTTGAATTAGTTTTAATTCCATGAAACAAGCATCCACACTTAAATATGTTGTACATAAACAAACAATTTAGTAGCAATATCATGCATGCATAGTAAATAGTCTACATGCCATCATACGCATATGCTCATAATTACACGGCATTGATTGTGTATGAACACACGTACATGATTGACATGTCTCTTATGGGTGGTCTGGGCACAAGCAGCTTCGCTGGCTCATGTTTCTCTGTGTATCCGACCTGATTCATTGCTTTTCTCTCTGGGCACATAGTCATGCTTTATTCTTGCTCGTTGTGTTTATTGCAGCACAATCTGTCGAAACCTTTCTCTTTTTTTGTATGATTGCATGTCTATATTCGTGTTTTAGTTCTTTTGCAGTGTGTGTGTGCGTGTGTATTTGTGTTATGAAGCTGTTTGGATATCAGATGACGCTCTAGGTGTTTTCCCACAATGCCGATGGGCTTCCCCCGCCCAACCTCCCGCCTCAGGTACAGGAAGATTTGAGCACTTCCTCTTGCAAACCTGTGCAATTATCACTGCAAGAGTGTAGATTTAAACCAAGTCAATATGTAGATAAGGTTTGCACATACATACAAAGGAAGTCGGATTTGGTGCGTAAAGCAATGCTGGTAGGAGGCGAGCCCGCCGGCCTTCTGTGATGAAACGGGCCTTGCTTTCAGCTTAGCAATGGATTTTGGTTTCAAATAGTTGCTTAACACAGTAAGTTTGATGTGTATATCTACTCACAGACTTAATTTGGAGTCATCTTCATTGCACTCAAATATTGCAAAAGAAACCATCTAAAGAGGTCCAATGCATGAACTGCCCATGTAAGCGATAAACAATTTAAAAAAAAAATGCTTTTCTAAAGCATTTTTTCCCTTTTGGCTGCATTTTTCTAAACAAACAAAGTAAAAAATGTTAAATATTATTACATTTTAAAATATCTCTTTTCAATGTAAATATATACGCCTTATTCAGGCCGCTGCCATTTTGATTCGAAAACGAGGCTGTGAGGGTAAACAGGAAATCTCAACAAGAAGACATGGCTGTGTGAACTACAAACCTATTCTTATGCTCCGTTGTCTCATATATGCACTCACTGCTCATTCATTTCAGCTTTTTTTCATAATTTTATTTGTCTTGATGTTTCAAAATGACTCGCTTGTGTGCCTTTTTTCAGCGCAGACTGCCGCACTGTCATATACTGTAGGAATCCTCGTTTAATAATAAACATTTATTATTGTGATATTATGTCTCAAACTGTAGGCTATTTAAGAAAAAACAAACAAACTTGAATTTACAAATATAAAACGTTCCAATCATGTTTCTAAATAAACGTAATGAACAAAATGAAATGCAATCACTTTTCCATTAAAAAAAGAAAGAAATTGAATGAATAGTCTACATTTTAAAAATACGATCAACATTTGGGTACACAACAATACCATAGTGAACACTGCTGGGGCCAAGTTTACCAAATAAGCCAGGCTTTTGGCAGATAGCCTGACTTATTTAAAACCAAATTAACTGGCAAGTTAAGTCAGACTGAAATAAACCTGGCTTATTTGGTAAACTTGGTTTATGGAACAGGCCCCTGGTCTGCTACTAGCTGGTTATCCCTCACGTTATCGTTTTCCATTTTAAATGACGTCAGGCTAAATAAGGCCTATTGTAAAATGTAATTTATTTCAGTGATGCTATGCTGAATTTTCCACATTATTACTTCAGTCTTAAGTGTCACATGATGCATTATTCATAAATTATATGATTTTTTCATTCTTACTTACCTTAAACTTTTAAATGGTAGTATTTCAACATTGATAGGAACCAGAAATGTCCAATGAGCAGCAAATCAACATATTAGAGTGATGATGTGACATTGAAGACTGGAGCAATGGTGCTGAAAATTCAGCTTTGATCACAACAATAAATATATTTTTTCATAATATTCACATTATTCAACAGTTATTTTAAATTGTAATAATATTTCACATTTTTAGCATATCTTTGATAGTAAATGCAGCCTTGGTGAGCAGAAAAGACTTAATGGCAATCCTTTGCTTTCAATTAGTCTGGAACAATGCATGATTTTTGTCATGCAGATTTGTGCTTTAAGCGTTGTATTAAAGACTTGACCTGCACACAACACACCACTGTAGCATGATGCACTATAGACTCTACAGGGAGTTCAGTGCACTGGGAAACATCAATGTGGATCTTTATTCTTTTCTGGGACACAATCATATTAAACACGACTGTTATTGTATCAAGTTTGAGAAGCCCGAAGACCTGAAGAATCCAGACTTCCGTCCCAGTAGGTACACAAGCGTACTTGAATAGTCGCGGGACTCGTGGAGGGCAAATGCTTCGGCTCTTCTGAAGCTTTTTAAAATCTTCATGATCTCTCCGTGTTGCGTGCGCATGCTTTATTCAGTCGGAGTGAGATGTTTTGCGTCTTTGTCGAGCTTCTTGAGTATTTGACAGCTCTGGGTCGATTGCTGTCTTGATGTAGGGGCCTCGGTCGCCACAGCAGCGTTGAAAGAAAGTTTTATTCTCTGCGAACAGTCTCCCCCGCGTTCACGTTCAAAAATAACTCCTCCGTGCAGCGCTGTTCCGTAACGACCTTATTAAAGATGTTTTCCTTCTGTCAGGTCACCCTTTGTGCCTCCTCGGAGGTTCTTAGGTTTAAATGTTTTCTTGCCGTAGTTCTAGTTTCACAAAGACATCAAAAAGTGGCGTTTGGGAACCTCCTGCGACGGCTTTCGCTATTATCTCTAGCTCCACCTACGATTTCCAAATCCAAATGAAATTTTAAAAGCGACTCCCTACCACGGCGTTTTAAGACGGCAAAACCAACAAGTCCTCATTAGCGGGATCTTCCCGAGGACGAGCGTTTAGACTTGATACTCATTACGCTGAGTACTCTAATTGGGTTCGTTTTATACGTGAAACGCTTTGAATTTTTAATGCGCCACTTTTTAAAGTTCCACAAGTGACGCTTCGGTAGAAGCCTCGCTTTAATGGCCTGTAAGTTTTTCTACGTTGAGTCAGAGGAGATCAGGGTCAGCGCCGTGGAAAATAGCACATGTGTTTGGGTCGCGTCGCCCTGTTTATCTTCATGCAACCCTTCAGTCACGTTCTGCTCAGAAGAGTTTGTTTCTAGACAACTGCTCTGTTTATGGGAACAAATAGTCAGCCGGTTCTGAGAGGAGCAGGCTTTCAGATCTCCCCCCACTACGAACTTCCAGTTAATTATAGCTCCCGCTCTATTTCGACTTGTGTTTTCTAGAAAAATAATGACTGCTAATTAGCCCCTTTTGTTCGCGTTTGTTTCTCTCCCAGGCTCTGAAAGCTGCAAATTTCCTCTCGCAAGGAAAGTTTTGTTTGCCAGCAAAGTTTCCGGGCGTTTAGCTCGGCTGACCCTCTCTGAGAGGTAGAAGCCGGCTTTCATCTGGAACCCGCGGCCGCTCCGACTCGCGATCGGAGCTCTGTCTGCTAATTACAAAATTCCTGACCTCCAGCGAGATGTTTTAATTATGTGTTGTGTCAACGAGTTTGCGATGCTCGACTCGAGTGGGTGAGCAGACAAACCTGCACATCTCTCTCTCTTTCTCCGCTGTCCGTCGAGCATGACCTCCTCATCGCCATGTTTGTTTTCACATGCTTAAGTAGCCAAACAAGACGCCGTTTGTGTGGGTGTGAAGCGAAACGTCTGTCGGTGAGTCAGAGGCGCGAGGCAGGAAAGGGTTAAGGAGCGAGAGAGAGGGGATGCTGAGAGCACGGCTGCTGCAGAACATAGCCGTGTTCGTGCAAAGGCAAGTCATTTCCCGAAACACTGCAGACACTGCGCCTCGGGCGCTCTGAAACCTTTGGAGACCAAAATGGCTTGCAGGAGTTAGAAGTAATAAGGTGTTTTTTTTTTTCTTCGCCTTCTTTCTCCTTGACTGAAATTCTGCAGTTGCTATGCATTGCCAGGCCGTGTTTCTCCTCGTGTTTTATGTCGGGCATTAAGATGCTTACCGGCCCGCCATTTTTGAGATTTGTTGCTCTTTAGTTGGGCGGCGAATTGCAGTTGTTTGTTTTGAATGTAATTCTGCCATATGTCATCAAGATCACACAGCACAACTCTCTCTCTCTCTCTTTTCTGGTATTTATGCTACATAAAATCTAATACAGAAACAGAAATGAGACGACTTAGTATGTGATATTACAGATTTTTCATGATGTCTAATGAAATGCACATTCAGCCTTTTTTTGCGGACTGTACAGTAGCATATTATTACCTTGGTAGTTTTTCCATCTAGTAGTTTACTTTAAATAGCCCTGTGGTGTGAAAAATATATATTTTTAAGTATACATATATATTGTCTCTCAACAGATATGACCTTGTGAAACATGTGCACGTAATACATTTATTTTAATAAGAATCATAACATTTTGTATTTAATATTTAATAAAATAAATACAATTTTACATTTATATGTATTAAATGTATTTACATTTTTGATTATATATTTCTCTCTCTCTCAAGTGAAGGGACTGCAATTGTCGTTTGCGAAGTTTTCCATGTTTCCTATTTTACAAGCTTCAGAACACAACCGTAAGAGCAATCCAACAGATTCTTGAGAAGACGTGTAAAGCGCACACATAACATCAGTTCTCTCAAGCCTCTCTGACCCTTTGATTAGCAGAAAGCTGAAAAACAAAGCCCTCCTCATCCTTTTCTCCTGCCTTTGTTAATCTTGGCTGCCGTGGCGCGGTTCAAAGCGAGGGCTGTGCGTATAATCCGCGCAATATACATCTGTGAATTATTATTGTAATTCTTTATACGTTTATTGGAGCTGAATAAACTCCACATCAAATACATCACTCGGGCGATGTCGAAAACGCCTCGGGCCAATCACTCGACATCTGCTAACTCTTTCAAAATGTCCTCATCGGCCTTTTCTCCTGGCGAAGGAGGAGGAGAAGAAAAGTGAGAGGGAATTTCTGGTTTTAATTAATGGCCGTTGCCGGTGTGGAGCGGAGAGCGAGAGGCTTCGGGCCCTGCGGCGAGGCTGGTGCTCCGCTCTGAGCGTGTGGAGGTAGACATGTGGGAAAGCTTTGGCTCTTGGCTCGGCCTCAGTTGCTCTGACATGATGGGAGGGCCTCTGCTCTCCTCTGCTCTCCCACACTCCTGACGACAGCCGGAGCGAGAGAGCGCTGAGGTCCTAATGGAAAAGCACCAGTCATCGTGTCTGAAGTCATTCTCAGACTCAGAGTGATGGTCAGCATTAGTGTTCATCTACTTTATCCCGCCTTTGAAAGTTCCTCAAAATCACTTTTCGGTTAAATACATGCCTAGGTCTATTTTCACATCAAAATTAGTATATTTTGCATAAAAACATGATGCCTGCTTTAGGACCATTTACCCTTTTTGCCCTATGCGGCATTTTTGTTTGCAATGAAAAATAGAGAATTTGGGAAAAAAATAATAATTGTCATGAAAATAAAATATCAATGCAAAATATCTTTTGTTTTACTTATCTTATATGCATGTGATATTTTAATATAATTATTTACTAATATTTTAATATATTATTTTAACATATATATATTTGGTCTGTTTAATTTTAGAAAATATGTAGAAATGTATTGTTGTAATGTTGTACTATATGTATAATTTCATCTCAAATTCTCATTTTTATATATGTATTGAATTTAGCATATTTATCATGAAAATAATATCACAATGCAAAATATCCTTTATTTTCCTGTAAGGAAAAAATAATTACTTATAATAATTTATTTATCTCATGTTATATATCACATTGATAAAGAAGTATTTATTCTCTCTCTCTCTACATATATAGTAAAAATTTCTGACAATTTTTGAAGAAAATGTAAGGAATTGTCATGAAAATAATATCACAATGCATTAATTTTTTTAATTGATAATTTTTTTTTTTTTTTTTTTTTTGTGAGATTCTTGAATTTACCCACAAAATAAGTGATATTATATCCTTGAACATTTTATTATGTTATGTTTATTAAACACAAACATATAACATTTATTATGTACTTTATGGATTACTTTATTTATTCCATTTTTAAAATAATTGACTGATTTATTCTCTTGCTCTTCTCTCTCTCTCACTGGTCAAACTCATTTCAGTCGACCCCACATGAACAGCTCATTGTCCCGCTGCTAGATTTCATCAGTTTGTTCTTTCGGTCTTTAACAGCACTTCCATCTGTGTTTCTCTCTGATTTCATCTACCACTTCATATTCAGCCGTCTTCTGTTGGTGTGTTTGCTGAGATAGCAGTATTGGTAATGTGTGTGTGTGTGTGTGTGTGTGTGTCTGGCAAAGTGGACCATTAACCTGTAGCCCTGAGGTGAAACCGCAGCCAAGTCCAATATTGGCTCCAGCATCAAGGGCTTGTGCTTCACGCCACTCAAAAACACTCAGAGAAAGACGCTGGTCAGCAGAATCCAGCTGAAGATGGCTACCTTCAGCTTTCTTCCAGCCGT
>JAUCNO010001137.1:189285-201785 GCA_032353835.1 Enteromius viviparus | reverse complement strand
TGATTGGTCCAGGCTGTGATTGGCATTAATTGCCATGGCAGAAGGCATGCCCGCCTTTCACATGAGGTCAACTCTGATTGGCCTGATGAGGCCAGATCCTTCTACTTGAGGTCCTGAGCCCCGAGGGTGTCCTGCTTACTGCCTGTCCTGAAATCACCCCACCTCAGCACACTCCACCCGTCAGATAGGCTCGCCAGCCACCCTGCGCTGAGTGCAGTATATATGAGCTTGGGTCAGCTGCTTTGCATTAGGCCTGCGTGTATCGCTGTTGTGTTTATCGAGAGCAATCAGTCTCATTGTGCGATGTCTGTTGGAGAGCGAGACTTTGTTTCTGGTCTTATTTCGCGCGGTTGTTTGGGCTGTGTAGATTCTGCCATCCCAAATGTCTCTGTTACTCATGAAAGATGGAGTCTGACTCAATGTGTAAGAATCTGTGTGTTTATTTGACTTCTGCTTCAGTTTATGCTCTGAATCAAGATGAACAGAATGTGAGCGGAAGAATAAGCCAAGAATTTATATATGAATGCAATATGAACCGAACCGCTTCTTGAGCATCAGAGGAAGCAAGAAAGAGTCACATGACCACTCGTCTGCTTACATTTGATGTGACATTTAATGAAGTCTGAATGAATATTAAAAATCAAAGAGGCATTAAAAATCAGTGTTAATATGATCATGGACAAGCTAAAAAAACTAAATTTTAATTGAAAAAAAAAAATATATATATATTTATATATTTATAAAGTATATATTTGTATGCAACTATATAAACACATTTAATAAATTATAAATTGTCAAAGTCTGAAATATTTAGGTTGAAATTGCTGTTTGTAAAATAAATTAAAAAAACATGTATTCACAAATGAATAATGTAAATCATGATGGACATTCATTGGAATTTTAAATAACCATAATTATTGAATCTAATTAGCTTATTATATATATATATATACATACACACACATATATATATATATAGTTTTTTTTTATATTTATTTATTTATTTTTTAAATATATACTGTACATGCATGTTTTTGTGTATATTTCTATATATACAAAATAAATTTACACAGTGCACACACATATGTGAGCCTGGACCACAAAAGTGTCTTAAGTGTCCATATTCATCATCTGAAAGCTTCATTGATGCAAGGTTTGTTAGGATAAGACTGAGATACAACCATTTAAAAAAATCTGGAATCTATATATTTAGAAAATCTAGGGCTGGGTGATATATATCAAACAATATATTATGCGCATCTCATCAGTAAAGCCGGTTGGTTGATTAGTGGTAAATGTTTTCAAAAGTGAACGCCAGCTTATAAACAAAGCCGCAGATCAGTGAGAAGCTACGCCATTGAATCACCCGTGAAACTCAACGCGTAGCTTCTCAGTGATCTACGGCTCTGTTCACAAACTGGTGCTGCATTTGAAAACAGCTGACGGAGATTTATCTCTAATCAAAGAACCGGCTTTACTGACGAGATGCGTATAATATATCACTCGATATACATCAACCAGCCCTAAGAAAATACTTTCAATATCATCCAAATGATGTTCTTAGCAATGCATATTACTTATCAAAAATTACATTTTAATTTATTTACAGTAGGAGATTTACAAAATATCTTTATGGAACTT
Organism: Enteromius viviparus; assembly: GCA_032353835.1. Classification (NCBI taxonomy): domain Eukaryota; kingdom Metazoa; phylum Chordata; class Actinopteri; order Cypriniformes; family Cyprinidae; genus Enteromius; species Enteromius viviparus. The sequence goes on along the minus strand of JAUCNO010001137.1, from coordinate 200,144 downwards.
GATCTTTACTTGATCTTGGCTATTGTTACAAATATACCCCAGCGACTTTAGACTGGTTTTGTGTCCCAAGCTCACATATATTATGTAAACAATTTTTTTATTTTGGATTAATAGCGATTAATCATTGACAGCCCTAATATAAATCAATTTAGTATGTGTTTTTTTATCTAATGTTTTCTTGTTGCAATTATATTTTTTTTGTTAGGAATGTCAAACTTCTATGCACTTCAGATCAGTTCAGTGCTGTGTTTGTTTTGTGGTCAGGTGTCGGGGAGTTCGGCAGGTTCTCCGGGTGGATCGTCAGCCCCATCCAGCTCATCACGGCAGTATAATCGCCAGAGAATAACACGCGTCAACCTCAGGGACTTCATCTTTTACATGGAGCAGGAGAGAGAGACCAGCAGATCTCTCTTACTGTACCGCGCTCTCCTGAAGTAGCCCAACTCTCCACATTACAGAGGAATCAGCAGCCAAACCCCGAGCAGACGTTCACCCAACGACCCACTTCCTTCTCAGCCCTGCGACGTGCCTTCAGCCCCGTTCACCGCCTCGTGTCTGTGACCTCGTGATGTCAGCATTGCTTTTGATAGAAAAGCTTTGGAAAAAGAGAAAAAAAATGAAGATGTACTTCATGTTTCCTGTTTTCTCCTCTACCTTATTAGGTAAAGTGTATTTATGATAGTGGATTTTAACGGTTGTTTCTCCAGCTTTGAGATAAAGAGCGTTTTTCATTTGTTTGTTTGTGAATGAATGAGTCTGACACTGTGAATATCACTTTCTTCATCAGTATTTTTTTTACTTTTATTCCCCTCCCCAAAAAGACAACAAATATACATATAAAATATTTATTGTGTGGCCCAAATTAAGAATTTATTCCCTTGTTTTTGTTTAATTGTGATCACAGTTTACTATTCATTGTCTTTATTGTAGTAAATCAGGAGTGCACTGTCCGTGTTCCCTCCCTCAGTTTGAATGAAAACTAGGAAACTAAATCCATAAAATTAAAGAAAAAGTACTGGCAGCTCATTACAAATCACATTATACATACATTTTCCGGATTTTTGTTAACTCTAAAACTCAAAATAAAATAAAAAATACTGGTAAAACTCCTGTAAAAAAATAAATATGAAAAAAAAAATGTTTAGATTGTATAATGTGCCAACAGTTAACTAAAACGAGGAAACTAATTGGTGCAAGTTGGCAATGATTTACTAAGAAATTAGTACAAATTCGCCACAATTTACTAAAATAAGGAAATTGAAACAATTTACTAAAAAGAGTTACTACAGATATGCCATGATTTACTAAAACAATGGAACGCTTTGTACGAATTGGACTAAAATAAGGAAATAAATAAGTAAACATTTGCCACAATTGACTAAAATAAGAGAAGAAATTATTCTGAAACGAGAAAAGTCAAATTTGCCATGATACCAAAAAGGAGGAAATAAATCAGACATTTGTCACAGTTTACTAAAACAAGAAAACTAATTAGTATAACGATGTAGAATTTTTTTAAATTAAAACAGCAGAACGAGTTAGTACAAATTTGCCATGATTTACTAAAAAAAGGGCACAAATTAAGACAAAATTTGCACAATGTATTAAAATGAGGGAGCACATTGGTAGAATTTAAAACACAATTTGTGTTTTTTTTAAATAATCTTTTTTAAATTAAATTTATTTTCACAGAATATGATGATATTTAATGCATTTTGCTCTATTTAGTATAATATATTTCTCTTTTTTTTAATTCCTGATGAAGTGAGTGTTTTTGGCAGTACAGATGTTGTTCTGTTGTATATTCAACACGGAGCGCTTACAGTGACGATCTTTGAGACGAAACGCCTTGAAGTGATCAGTGTACTTTCTGTTAAAGTATCGTCCTCTAAACCTTATGCAGACTTTCCCAAACATCATCATCATTATCATCATAATCAGTGTCCAGCCAATCACAGTATTTAAAACTCCATAAAAAGTGGACTAAAAACTCTTTTTATCAGCGAGAATTCAATGTAAATAGACTTTTTGACGAGCATTGTTTTTAACAGCATGTATAAAGGATTTCTTGATGAAAATAACGTTTTAAACTCCTTCTAAATCGATCATGAAGCTTGTGTCTGTCATTGTGATTCGTGCAGCTTTAACATGCGTCCGCGAGGAGCACGAATTCCGTGTTTCCCAGAATCAGGCCAGCAGATATAGCAATACAACCACACCAACACGTCGTCTGAACCTTAAAATCAGCGCTTGACTTCTGATTGTGATGCTTCTCCCAATCAATTCAATCAGAAAAGCCGAAACTTGCCCAAACAATCGTGAGATTTGTTCATTCCAGAATGCGAAGCAGGTTATGAAGATAAACATTTTATTTCCGTATAACATGCACTAATGAATCAATCACATTAAAGGAATAGTTCGCCCAAAAATGAATCGTTTACTGACCCTCGAGTCGTTCAAAACCTGGATGAATTTCTTTGTTCTGAACACAAAGGAAGATATTTTGAAGGACGTTTGTAACCAGGCTGTTTTGGGTCACCATTGACTTCCATAGTATTTTTTCCCCTACTATGGACGTCAATGGTGACCCAAAACAGCCTGGTTACAAAATATCTTCCTTTGAGCTCAGGTTTGAAACTAAAGTAAATGATGACAGAATTTTCAGTTTAACACTGTAGGAAGATGTATCATGATTTGATCTGAACTGTAAAACTGGGTTAATTCTACACTCTGTATTATCAGTTTATTCTCCTGTTTGTGTGTCGATACTTTAAGCTATTGATCTTATTGATGTCAGCGCTTCATTTATCATCCATAAGCTCAATTATGAGGAAGAACTCAAATCCTGTAAGCATTTATTTTGGCAAGGGTTCGCCGTACATGATGTCAGGAGAGGTCAAGTTCTGCGACCTTTCTTCATTCCGAGATCCTCTCGCTCTTCTATGCACCATGAATCCCGTTGCTTTGCTGTTTGTGTGTGAAACTGAACGCACATGGAAGGTTTTAGTTTGTGTCTTGTGTCCGTCTGTGTCTGTAAAACTCTAAAAGGGAAACTTCGTTTTCTACCTATTTATATTTTCTCATGCGCATCCATGTTTGCCACTTTTCAGGCAACATACTTCATCCCGACAGTCCCGTTTGAAACAAGCACAAATGTATTTGTTGGTTTGTTTTAACCGATTTTATTAATCTTCTGTTTTCTGCTGGAGGCTCTTTCTATGACTTACGCTTTGTAGCCAAAATATTATTAGGACTCTCTTCATATTGTATTACTGACGTGCACAGCTGGAATTTAATGTTTCGATCTACGGATAATTTGTATATATTGTTTACAAGACCTTGTGTTTATTAGAACTATCTTATTTTTGGTAAATTCTGTACATATCCTGAAATATTTCTGTTTGTGTGAACATACTTCTGTATTTGTACCTATTTTGTAAAGGAATAAATAAGCTGTTTACTAAACTTCAAAATGTTGTTTACATATGTGTGTGCATATGTCACCGTTTCATAACTGTGATTTTAGAAATATTAGAAATGATATGTAGTTTAATCTCTCTCTCCATATATATGTGTATGTGTGTGTGTGTGTGTGTGTGTGTATATATATATATGGGTGATTCTATAATTGCAGGTACATTTGGTGTCTGAAATATTTCAACGTGAAACACTGTTACCAAGGTAGAGTAACAATGCTGACAATCGTGTAACAGAATTGATTTTTAAACGCTAAAAAGGCTAAGAACAACATGACACTAATGAAAACATGATTAAAAGAGCTTTAAATAACTCCGTGTGAGATGAGTAATAAATTCTGTTTTCTTTTGATATTGAGGTAACAGAGTTGACGTTCTACAAAGTAACTCTTGGAGTGAGACGTTTTTAGATTCAAATATTTTCTCAGAGAGAGCACAGATACTTTTCAGAGCTTTAGATCTTATCAGTGAGTGAAAGTGACATCATTTCCTGTAACTTACAAAATACTCAGAGATAATTCCACCAATTTAAAGACAAAATATGGTTTGGTAACAGAGTTGAAGCAAGATTTAGGGATACCAAAATTTTCTAATAATTTCTTTTAGTGTTGTAGAATTAAGTAACTATTCAGGGCTTTTATTTAAAAAAAAAATGAATGCAATTTTACCATTGTGAAAGAAAACATACACTAACTCACACAAGAAGAAATTTTCAGCTAGTTAAGACACTTTTTAAATAAACTATTATACTGTTATGGACTGTAACATCTCGTAATTCGTAACAATTAAGAAAGAATAATAATAAATAAATACATAAATGTAATTACATAACCATTAAAAAAAATGTATGATTTCATACACCAAATGTATCTGCATTAATATGAATCATATTAATCACCCATATATCTAGTCAACAAACTTTGATGTACTTCTTTGATCCACTTCAGATTAAGATTTTAGTCATATCCTATTTATTTTACATTAAACAATTTTTTTATATAGAAAGTAAAGGCAGCAGTGTTGTATTAATTTAAATACAGTATATTTAAATATTTAGTTATATATGTTGCATAAAATAGTCTATAATAATAATTTAACATATATATACACAAACACACACACTTAATAATCAGCCTACATATTAGAAATTATATTTATATTATAATTTATATACAAGTACAGGTAAGTGAACGGTATTCATTGACAGGGTTGATGTTTATATACTGTAGAAGTGGATGAAAAGCACAAACACAAAAAAAGGTGAATATTACGCCTTTTTTATTATAGCAAATATGCAAGTAAATAAAAAAGAAGTCACTGTAAATAAACACATGCCCTTTAATACCACAGTCTAATTATTAATACATTAAATAATGACAATTTTCACCTTGGTAGACATTTTGAAATGTTGAGGATCTTCTTTTGTCATTTGTATGTACATATCATATTGCTTTGCTCGTGTTCAGTCCATCAGTCTGGTGAGTGTCAGCATCTCTTCTCGGGTTTGTTTACGAAGAGAAACCAGCATCTGAATGATTCAATATACAAATCACTGTACATAGTACCAGCGTTTAGGCCATGATGGACGCGTCCGAATCCGCGGCGTCTTGAAATGCATCACAACAACGTGGAAAGTAATCCAACATAACTCCACACAAACCTTGCTCTTTTCTCTTCAGCAAACTTGTGGTACCTAACAAGATCAGAGCGAAAACAACACAGCACTTCGTCCACACTGCCATCTTCTGAGGCTGTTTGGGCTTTGTAAATGTGCTGTCCTGGGAACGTATATGAGGATTGTGTGGAGAGGCATGCTGGGATAGCTCTCGGCGCATGAAAGGGTGGTTGGTCATTCCCTTTGTGACAGAACTGGATCAGATCTGGGTCAGAACAAAGGCCGGCTCGAGCAAGTTCCCTACGGAGAGTCGAGACGCAACTGAAGCCTGTGGACATTTAATCAGACAGCAAAGAAACTGCGTAATGCAAAAACACAAGTGCATTAATGAACACATTCAGACTCTAAACGGCAGCGTTTGGGCGAACAGATTCGAATGAGCTCTTTTGTTTTTGATCGAGATGGATCACAAACACACAGACTGCAGGAGTTTGTTCTTCTGTTGCTCGGTGGTCTGGTGGAGGAAAGTGACCTCCGCCCAGATGATGATGATGATGTGATGAAGATTTACACTGGAACTGAAGCCAAACATCACTAACAACAGACTGTCGGCTTAGAGCTCGAGGCAAAACTCAGATTCTCCACAGAAATACGCTTTATAAAAAGGTAAAAGCAAAAAGAGAAATGCATCATGTCACAACTTAACCCTTCTAATGCCTCTTTACATTTCCTTTACAATTCTATACAATTAAATGTATATTTTCCAAAAAAACATGTTTTAATTTAGTAGCCTGTGACCTGTTAACTGGTATAAATATACTTTTATATGTAAATATATATTTTATTCAATATATTTTAGCCATTTAACTTTTGTTATTTTACTAAAACTGAAACAGAAACAAATGGAAAAAAAGACTAACAAAAATAGAACAATTCAAATCAAAACAGAAATTATAAAAATAAAACGTATTAATAAAAACTAAAATTACAATGGTAACAATTTGGTAATAAAACAAAACATGTTTTTTTGGATAATGAATATTAGAATTTAATTTGAAATAATCAAAATTTTATAAATAAAACATACACAATGAATTGCATAAAAAGCTATTTTTATTTTATGCAAATATATATATATATATATATATATAGCCAATAGAAGGGTTAAAGCAGGCTAAATAATGAATTTAAAAAAAAACTGGCTTTGAGGGAACAGTTGGAATATTTTACAGAAAAGATTATATTTGCAAACAATATTTTTCTTCCAGATAGAGAAACAATACGTCTCTGGAATGTTTGGACACACTCATCACAAACACATCTGATGAGATCAAGCACCTTTTCCACAACGTATCCACTGTTTACTCCGCATCTTGACATCAAAACAGAAAACGGACAACTTCAAACTAAAACTGGGCTGATGAAGAACAATTATTCATTCGCAAGATGGTTTAAAAATTTATGCATCATAGTTAGTACCCTCATTCTGTCAGAGCGCTCCAACTCCAGTCTATTTCCACTGAATCTTTAAACACGCGGGCGGCTTGTTTTCTCCGTGCGTTTAAGTGCAAACCTAAGGTACAGACACACTCATACGTCTTCATCTGCCTGTGTTTTGCCTCAAGCTCTTCGCATTTTGTTCTTGACACACGGCTCTTTGTATAGGTACCGTATAGTTCAGAACTCGTTTGATTCAAGAATCGGAGAGCTTATAAAAATTTCAGATGTTTAACGATATGCTTAATGCTCTGGCTCGCTCTGGCTTGAGAAATAGCCACGTTTTGCTTGTAGCTCCTTTAAACAAAGAAACCTTCAGCAGCGAATGCATTAAAGCCCAGACTGCTCGGCCACGCAGCCCGAGGGCGTAATAGCGTTTTCCTGCCAGGAAAGTCTCTCAAATGTAATGCCTTCAGAACGCCACTCCCATCATCCTTCATGTAACAAAAGAAATAAACACAAAACTCCAGCCTAGTACTGCTAAGCGCATACAACATGGTGCTATAAGGAGTGAAAAACGTCTTTAGAAACAACGAGGATGAAATGAAAAACAATCAAAAAAATGGACCCCCGGACCCTGACGATGGCGTTTTTTGTTTGTGAGCACCGCGCCGCAATCGTCACGAGATAATGACACACACACTGGCGGAAGGGGCGGAGCCTGTGTTTCGTATGCGTGAGGACGTCCTCTGATTGGTGGGATGGGCAGAAGAGGGCAAGACTCAGATCCTGCTGGAGTTCTTTGGGTTGCAGTTTGATTACATTCCCCATGTATAAATGCTGAGTGTGTGTGTGTTTGTGTGTCGAGGGGCCGAGGGCCTGAGCGTGTGTCTCTAGTCCAGGGGTTCCTGCTTTATCCTGATGGGTGTGTTTGTGGACTGACTCCTCCTGTCCTCGCGACACAGAACATACTCGCTGAACTGAGACGAGTCCACTCCGCCACCGCAAGATGCAGCCACGCTGAAGCCCTTCTGGAAGAGACGCTCCAACACCTGAAACACACACCACACTCACTGTCAGTCCAGAAGAATACTGTCAAAATCTAAAATATTATTACAATTTAAAATATCTGTGTGGATATATATATATATATATATATATATATATTTTTTTTTTTTTTTTTTTTTTTTTAAAATATTTATTTTTTTTCAAATGACCTAATAATGCTTAATTTATTTTTTATTTACTGTAATATTGTAATTTTTTTTACATACGCATATACAGACAGACAAACAAACAGATATATGTATAGAATATATACTGTATGTGTGCATTTATATATACATAATAAATACACAGTACACATACATATATTGCATAAACAAAAATAAATCCCGCTTAATCATTTGACACCATTAGGTTAATGCAACCAAACAAAGTGACATCTAAAGATAAAAAACAAGCCTGACATCAAGCTCAATCATCTGAACCTGCTCTGTTTCACAGCAGCCTTCATTTACTCACACACATTAGATGCTCACGTAAAAAAAAATCAGATTCATGAGGATATCAATGACACGACAGGAACCAGGAGTCTCTCACAGGAGCGTCACGTGAGTCTGACTCCTGGCAAAGACAATCCAGAACAGACGTTTGTCTCCCTGACAGACACAGAGAAACACACACACAGAATCAGACGGATGATTCTTTATACTTATTTCATTATACCTAAATATAAAACTAGTATAGAGTTAAATAAATTAAAGGAACTTCTGAAGAATCAGTCTGTCACTCTCATAAATAACAACAGAATCAGATGAAACATTCAGTACATGAGTGACGCTGTATTTAACTGCAGTATGAGCAAGCCTGTGTGTGTGTGTGTGTGTGTGTGTGTGTGTGAGCGGCTCTGTGTCGTGTATCTGTGGCACGTCTGTCAGTTTGATGGAGGTTCACCAGCGTCTGTGTTGATCCCGGTCCTCCATCACTGTGAGATATGGACGGAGCCGGACAGCTTCAGCTTTGGGACACCATGAGTATGTGAGTGTGTTGGCTAAATGTTTTCCCTCTCTGAAGCGGTTCACGTGCGTGGTCTGTTATCCTCTTTCACTTCTTCTTAAGTTGTCACTCATCTGCTGGGATGTTTTACTCTCAGCTGGTTTATTAGTTTGGTCTCCTCTCACTTCTTCAGCTTAAATGAGTCTACTTCTAAAAGCTGAAGCTAAACTTTACTCATTAGATTAGTGCAAAAACAGCAACAGTAGCCACAACAAAGCTAGCGCGTGTTAAACTTGTAGTGTACTTCAAATCTTAAAAATATAATAAAAAAGTACTATTTTTGTACTCTAATTAAGTGGACTTAAAGAGACACTTTTGTGACTGCTTCTTAAGTACACTAGTTAAAAAGTACTGTCGTCATATTTGAGTATAATTGAGATACATCTATTTTTTGTTTATGAATAATTATTCAGTTTTTATTTATTTTCATTTCAGTTTTGTTTTGTTTATACATGACTATAAACTTATGTTTCTTATTTTAGTACAACTGATATACGTCTATATGAATATTTTGCTTCAGTTTTTATTTGCATTTACATTTTAGTTAAAGCTTTATTATTATTATTATTATTATTATTATTATTATTTGTTTTCATTTTTAGTAGTTTTTATTTAAAGTCTTATTTTAGTATAATGGAATTCATATTTTCATTTAAATTTTAGCTAAAGCAATATTAATTGTGTTTTAAAAGTTAAAAGTGTTTTTATTAATAGTTTTTTTATACGTTTGTATTTTATTTAATTTTAGTGTTCAGAAATATTGCCTTGATAACTAGCTGACTTCTTCTTTTTTTTTTTCTTTTTTTTTTTAAGTAACCTTTTAATGTATGTAAATGTACTTTAAGATTCAGATATGTATAATAACCCTGCTTTATACCAGATATTCAAATTCAAATTTTATTTGTCACATACACAGTCATACACTTGGAAAATTGGAATATTATATATATTATTATTTTGTCATGCTTTAAAGAAGTACAGTAAAGTATTTCAAAAGCACCACATTACAAAATAATCACTACAAATAATCAAATACAAATAAAAGCACAATTAATATACATTTAAACTTAAATAAATGTTAATTTTTGTTTGCAACTAACAAAAACAAAAACCTTCAGCAAGTTTACACTTATTCTTTTAAAGTATTTCCACAACATCTACTCTTTTTAAAAGTCTGCTACTTGTTTTTCACAAGGCTGTTCTGAGCCATTTAGCATAAATTTCTTATTATAAAACAGGTTTTACAATCATTTTGAGGACATTTGGCCACATATAATGAGTTAAAAGCAAGCACACAGACTGGTTTAACTGTGTTAATGAGCTCTGTCCTCTGTCTGTCTGAGGAGAGGTGTGTCTGTTTAGCTGCCTGCGGCGATGTTTCCAGCCAGTAACCAGATCAGAGCTGTATTGTGTCGTACAGTGAGACGGGATGACTGTATCCTTTACACAATAATGAGTCAACCGGCAGGAGTGTTCTGTTCAAAATCATTTCAGTTTAAAGAAAACACACCCTTTCAATCTACATCCACCCTACCAGGCTGCCCGTGTGCTGCCTGTCTAAAAAGACTAAAGTGAAATGGGAAACGAGCAACACTCGCTCCAGAGGTCACAAAGTCACCAGCGCAATTAGAGAAACAGAGAAGCACACTGCAAATCATTATTTTCCTCATAATACTTAAAACAAAACAAAATAAATGTGAGGAAATAAACTTTTTGTATTCGGCTATTTGCAAAAAAAGGTTTCCTGTCAGGCACAGGTTTAGGGTTAGGGAATTTGATCAGAATAAAAGTAATAGAACTCTATGCAAAGTCTCCACAATGCACAGAAACACACACACGTTTGTTCGGCTATATTTGTTTAAGACTTTGATAGACTTTTTATACTGACCTAACAATATTTTTTTATTGCCCAACACCAACTCTACCCCTAAACCTATCCCTCAAACAAACCTTTACATTTCAAAATAAACTTCATTTAGCATTTTTAATCATTTATTTCTCGACCGAGGTTTTATTATCCTTGTGGAGACATTTGGTCCTCACAACAAAACTATAGCAGAATCATGTAACTAAAATGAAAACAGAAAATTCTAAATATTAATAAAAGCATAATATATCTAAATTAACATAAAATAATACTGTTCGAATTACTAATGTGATTTTTTGTACATTACACTGAAAAAGTTATTTAAAGGGGCCGTATGTAAGAAATTTATTGTAATAATCATAAAATGTCTCTGTTATGTTCAACAGGCATTAAGAAAACATGTTAA
>JAUCNO010001137.1:165507-176447 GCA_032353835.1 Enteromius viviparus | reverse complement strand
GTGTGTCGCGATTCTCCCTTATCACACCGCGACACAGGATCGTGGATCTGAGTGTCGCGATTTCGGTTTCATATCGCAAATCGTTACAGCCCTATGCGGTGCTAACACCGCTTTCAAATTACAGGTGTGAAACGCGGGGTTAAAAGCGGTGTTTAGAACGCAGATCACCTGGGGTTAAGCACAGTGTGAAAAGCCCTATGGTATGGTAGGTTCTAAAAAATAATGCCATTGTCCTATAAATCTGTCTGCGATATTCAGACGTCTAGTAACTCTCACTCCAACCAGGCAATCAAGTCTGAGAAGGTTTACCATTCAAGGCAGGATGTGTTTTAGGGTGAGTGGATTTTGGTGTCTACTCTCAAACTAAAGTACGTAATTTTACAATACATGAGATAAATAGAAATGCAGATTTTCTCAAGTGAAAAGCTGTTTTTGCCTTATAAAGGAAAAGAAAATATGAGCCGAAAATTTGATCTGAATATAGTGCTTTATGGTGTATTGCTGTACACCCAAAATGTTTTACAATCATATGGTGGATCTCTCTTCAAACCACCTGTGTGCAGCATCCACAGCTACAGGTGAAGAGGAGAGAGAGAGTCAGTTCACAGGAAGGGGATTGTTAGGAGGCAATGGATAATAATGTTTTTTACTTTATAGTGTCCTAGTCATTATACTGTGTCTTAAGGACCCACACAGACCGCAGGGTGAGAACCCCCTGCTTGTCTTAATAACACTTTTTCCAAAGAATAACTAGTTTTTTCTAGAGGTCTCCCATCCAGGTATTTAACGGGCACAACCATCAGTGGGCAAATAGTCTTGGGTTGCAGAGTGATATGGCTGTGGCCTAAATTTAAAATAATCATCTGAATGTGATCTATTAATCAACGTACATGAAATAGTTTTGTGTCATACAGTAAATTGTTGAAAAGGCCTATACAAGCCAGGGATAGTTGTGCAAAGCCAATAGCCTTGGACCTCAAGCTGTGTTTCCACTGTTTGACCAGTGCTACTCTAAAAACCGGTCCTTAACACACCTACTTCAAACAAACATCACTTAACATTTGAAAATCAAATGTTCTGAAAAGACAGAACAAATATGGCAATGACTAGCATATGTAATGTGTCAAATGTAGATGTTAGCTAATCGCTTGATATGAGAACAAGATCATCATTGCTGCTCATGCCCCATCTCCAAACTCTGATAAACTCCACTTTGTTTGTCTAAACATCTCAAGTTAACCTGCTTTAGATCAAGGTATTTGGCGGGCAGAAAATGCTTGGCCATTGGCCCAGAGGACACCCCAAGGAGACCCAATCAATCTCCGGAAGTGAATATAAAACACGACAGTAGAAATGGATCGGGCCTCTTTTACAAGGAAACGTTTCCAGTCCTACCAAAATGTGATTATCCAAAACACATATGAATAAAACTTATTGGTTGGATATCACTTATTTATGTTCTGGCATTTCACAGCAGTCATCCATAAAAATCAAGTCAGTCCTTCACACTATTAATATACATTACACACATACACACACACATGCTGGTATTGGTGGTTTCTTGGGAGTAGGTGTAATTTATTTTTATACTTTATGTACTTACAGTATCTGTATGTACTGTTAGGGCTGGGCGATAAAACGATAACGATATGTATCGCGATAGGCAGATGATCAATATCAATAAAAAATGTTTCGGATAAAAAGTTTTTTTTTTATGTTGATTTTGAACGAATCTTTAATGTGACTTGGGAAGAACGAGTCATCTCGGGGAGTGATTCAGTCAGTCTTGCATGCGCGTCGCGAAACATCCTTACTTGAATTAATTCAACTGTTTCGAGTCTTTGGTTTTGAGTCGTTCGTTCATAACGTGATGTGAAAATTCGGTCAGAGACGGAAAAATAATTGATTAGGTCATCTATCGAGTCTTCCGGTCTTACCGAGACGTTCGTTCATCACATGATAGCCCCATAAGCCAAAAGAATCAGATCAGCGTTCGTGTACATCTACTAGGATTACTAGTGTTAAGGAAAGAACATTTTATTTATACTTTACGCATTCAACCAACATCTGTAGCTGCAGCAGCGCACAAGCAGCAGACCACCGTGGAGAGGTACTCTGCATCAGTGCCTTAAGAAAAGAATCTAAACGCTACAAAGATATAACAGAGGCAATGGGAATGATGTTTACTTTTTAATTATCTGAGTTTCCGTGGTTGCTGACATTTCTGTCTTAATAACCGAGGGGAGTATGATCAGAGGAAAGTTACGTTTAAAATAAAAATGTTTAAATGTAATATATTTTTCTCCTGCTCTATATTTTAAATGGGTCCTAAAAACATCGATAATTATCGATATAGTCGGATTTGAAACAGATATCGTGATACATTTTTCAGCCATATCACCCAGTCCTAGAACAGAGCCAGAGGTGGTTTTCAGTGCAAATGAGTGAACAGAGGTGTCGCATGCACTCTTTTTGGTTTGTTGAAGACTAATCTTGTAACTGTTTGATGAAAAATAAGTAGAATGTAGATAAGCTATTAGGAGTTATTTTACTGTTTGATTTATTTTTAAAATATTTAATGTAGATCGCATAAAGAGTGTTTTTGATTGTCTTAGTCGGTTACAAAATGTCAGTTTAAGTGTGAGTGAAATTTTGTATGAAATGTATAATGTATGAAAGTCTATTTGTAATATAATTTTAAGTTGAAACACACCAAAGCAAGCCTTGACATTCCTCAGAACAGAACTGCTCTAGATGTTCACTTGTGAAGGTTCACAGTCATTCAGGTCAGAATGCCTAGTTGAGTTTATTCCACTTCTGACTGGCCGTGCTGCTTTAGATCATAAAGAATGTAGTCATGCAGGATATGGGCTTTAGAAGTACTAATAAACAACCTATATGTTAATAATGGGCACTCCGATATGCAACTAGTTAATAGTGAAAAGTGGCTGACAGATGATGGAAAGGGCTCGAGCCACCGTTATTAACCTAGCTGCCATACATCCTGTGTTTCACAAGTTAGTGACTCTAGTCATTGTGTGTGCGTCCTCATCCAGCATGAATTATCCAGAATGCACTTTGTAAACTGGCTCGGATGACCGTACAATGATGCATATTGATGTCACAGCCATTGTACCTCCTCCTTACTGTAGTGCATTGTCACGCCACGTTCATGGCATTCCTGCACACACACCTTACGTAAGAGTAGGGAAACATTGGGATCTGGTTTCCTGAACAGATTTGTTTGAAGATATGTAACGTTTTGATGTTTGAATGCCAGCTGTTTGTAGACTTAATAGTGGGTAGGACATCTACAAAGCCCATCCAGTATTGCTGTCTGAATAGACCTCATTAGTGACCACCCAGTTTTTTCAGCAGAAGGTTATATGTACGTCAGTTATACGCATGAAAAAAAACCTTGAACCAAACAGCTAATTCCACCATTAATCAGTATTACAACAGATGATTTGAACGAGATAAGCCATTAACCAAACCAAGCAGATATAGGTGAATCACAACATTACAAACTTACAAGTCTAAAGCAAAAAAAAAGAATTCTTAATAGGACAAAAAGATAAACACTGTGTTCTTAAAGGCTTTAATGAAAGAAAGACCTACAGTCCCATGAAGCACTGCAACGAAAACATCATTTAATGATGTAACACATTGCGAAACAATATATTTTAAGTTTGTTCTAAAATGTGCATATATACACAAACATGACGTTTTAGACTTGAGAGCGTAGATGGGCTTGACTCTGCTTAAGTAGGTGGGTGGAGGTTAAAAAGGGTTTTTTTTGTGGTTTGCTTGATTGTTGGGTGTTCATTTTATTGGCAGAATCATGGGCCATGTAGTTTTCACTGCCAATATTAAATAATGTGGCTTCATGGCTTCTCAAATAATGAAATAATGTAGCCTCGTGACATCAACAAAAGCGTATACCATTGATTAACCACATTGAAACACCTTGAAACTCGTAATTCTTCACCAGTAATTTGGTAATGAAGAGTTTCCTATAAATGAAGCTAGGATTGCATTGATGCTGCTTCTACAGAAACATCTACCAGTCTTCGACATCAGAAGTTCTTTCACCTACGTAAAGACTGACACACTAAACCAACAGGAAAGAACTGGTGGCAAAAACTCTGAAAACTAGGCCAACTGATGCTTAGTGACAGCTCAACTTTACCTGACTTGTGTCGTGGCTTTAAAGGGTTACATCACCCCCCCAAAAAATTGCCTGTCTTTTACTCGCCTTCAAAGCATTCTAGAGTTCTATTAAAGTCCAGGTTCCTCCAAGCCTTTCAATTGGACTAAGCTGGTGTTTGTTGTCAACAGTTTAGAAGATAAAATAAAGTTTGCATCTGTAATAAAACGTTGCTCACTGCTCCTGGGGGTGAATAAAGGCTTCCTGTAACGAATTCATGGATTTCTGTAAGATCAATATCAATATTCAAAATGTAATGAATATTTTTCTCTCGCTTCCGCTGACTGAAGTAACTTGGAAGATGTTTGTTTTGTTCTCTCGCCACGCTCATCATGTCACAGTCAATGGAAGTGAGGAAAAAGTGTTCTTTGTGTTTGAAACATGGACATTTATCTTTCAAAAACGCTTGGGTTTGGTACAGAGGGCCAATATTCACCCCCTGGACCTGTGTGGGGGATGCTTTGTTACGGATGCGCACACTTTTTTTAATGTCTTTTGACGTGCATACAGCAAACACCCCTTTATACCCATAACTAGACTTAGAGGGGGCTGGACAGTTTGTAATATAACTCTGATCTTCTGACAGAAGAAAGTCTTTGAAGATGAGTAAATGACTAAAGGCTAATTTTGATTTTTGGGTGACCTAAACCTTTAAAGGTGCCATAAGTGATCTGAGAACAGAAACACAGTTAAAGCAAGCACCAAAACACATTTGTGACCAATCGCTGGAATGGGCTACACATTTTCATATTTTCAGAAGCAGAATTATATTACGCTTGGTATATTAATGTGATGTGATATAACAACATTATCTAGCCTATAAAATAGCTCTTATTTTCCTGTTTTCTTTGTATTTGACTTAAAGTAAATTAAAAAAGACAATGCATACTTATTTTACAGAAATGTGGATTTTAGGCAGTAAATGAGGAAATGAGATGTGTGCAGTCTATTGTTCCACAGCTGAATGGCATTGTGACCTCCAGAAGTACTGTTGTGTTAATATTTCCTAAAGAAATGTCCCAGAATCCTGTGCTGCTCATTGTTTATCAGACTAAATGTTGTAAACACAGGATGTGCTCAGAATGATGCAGTAGTGTGTAGCTTTTGACCCAGGAAATGTCCTTACCAATTGCAAAATGCAATGTTTTTAATGGTGTTACACACTCATGAAGTAAGATAAGACCTGGCTTAAACCCTCCCTTTTGTCATTGCAGCACTTGTGCATGGACTGCAAGAAAAACTTCTGTAGCCGCTGCTGCACTCAGCAGGACCTCCAGCCATGGCTGTGCCACACCTGCCTGCGTTTCCGGGGCATCCTGTTCGAGCGAGCCGAGCTGATGAAGCTCAAGGTAAAGGATCTGAGAGACTACCTCCACCTGCACGAGATCCCCACACAGATGTGCCGAGAGAAGGAGGAGCTGGTCGAGCTGGTTCTCGGCCAGCAGACGCCTACATCCGACACGCACATTCCTCCACCGCCAGTGACCACACAGGAATCCTCCAACACTCCCATCATAACTGTGAGCCCATCGATGAACAATGGCACGACAGACCTGGGGCCTCAGACTCCAGCAGCAGAAGATGCACAGGTAAAAAAAACTCAACTGTGCTACTTACACTACTGGTCAGAGGTTAGGAAAACATATATATTTGAAAGAAGCTGCACTTATTAAATGAAAAATACTGTAAAAACAGTAATATTAAGCAATATTGTAACAAATTAATTGCACATTTTTATCTCCCCATGATTTCAGTCTTCAAATAATTGTAGAAACAACCTAAAGACTAGGGCTGGGAAAAAAACATTGATATCTTGATATTAATCGATACTCATTCTTAAATCCCAAGAATCGATTAGTCTGGCCTGTTATCAGTTAGTGGCCGGAACGTTGAAGGGCACTTCCTATCCAATATATCGCAAAAAGCATTGTGCTATTCAACTTTACAGTGTAATTGAGAGCTTATACTAACATTGATTAGGCTTTTAAAAGATTATTGACTATTTCCAATTTAAGTGAACAATTTTCACATAAACCCATTAATAAATGTCATTGTCACCTTACAAAAATTTACAAAAGTAATTGGTTTAATTTCGATCAACTGACATGACAGCAGCTGGGTTATTAGGTTATTTGGCTGCTATTACTTTAAGAGCTGCTGCCGCTTCTGAATGTGACGCAGATCTGACACGCATGCTTGTAATTTCATTTGCGCTTTAATGGTTTATGAAACGATAAAGGCTACAGCGTGTCTTGCCATATTTGTGCGAAGAGCATGCACTATGAGTAGTGTTACAGCTGACAGAACAGGAAAACATTTTTTGCTGACATGATGTCCTGACAACATCTCATCTATCTGCAGTTCACTGTTGTTCTGCTGAACCTCCTCGTACTGTTTCTGTGCTCGTCTGACTAGTGCCTGGTGCTTAGGCGAAGTGGAGCATGTGTCTGAAAAGTCTCCTGTTTGATGTGCTCATAATACAAGACGTTCTGTGTTTTGAGCAAACAATCCTTATCATGAAAGAGAAAAAAAGAAGCAGCAGTTGTGAGTGGGGTGACCAACCCTAGCGGTGTGTTCACACGGGGCATCAGCGTCAACGCTTGACGGAAGGCGTGGCTGAAGTATGACGCCATGGTCATAGCAGCGTCAGCCAATGAAATTAGACAAGAACTTAACAACAAAAACTCGGATACAAGAAGAACGTGATTGGCTGCCGCCTGGCTACTATATTTGCATAGAGTGATCCTGATTGGCTGACGCTTCCGTCGGAGGCACTTCACTGGCATTGCTTGCGCCAAATATTGAATAATTCTCAACTTCTGCCGCGAGCAACGCCAGTGAAGCGCCGCCGATGGATACACAATTCTTTTGGCCAACGTTTGACGTCACCCATTCAAAGTCAATGGGAAGCGTTGAGGCTGACGCCTCGTTGATCTCATAAACTGATCTTTAGAGGTTTACTGTAGCACAGCGTGCAGCACACCGCCTCAGTCCCGCACGGCTGAAACAATTGTAATGTACAAACAGCTTCAAATTACATTGGGTCTGCATTTTAATGAGCAAGTTTCTAAATGACATTTCTTTTTGAATTTTTACAGTGTATTAACTATTCAGGGCATGCATGCTCTTCTAGAGACTGTGTGCTCATACACACTCGCAGTGTATAAAGTTACCGCACTTATGTTAATGAAATAAATAGTGCACATTGCACACAGTTGTGGTCCGTCCATGCGTTCCAGGAGCGGTTCATCTGCAGCAGTCATGCAGCGATCGTCTATTTTTGTTGCACTGCCATCGCTGAATTAATCACTGCATCGCTGCAGTGTATTGAAAATGTAGTAATTGCATCATAAATGCATATAATTAAAGTCAGTAAACTCGGGCTATTGGTTTTAGGCTAAGTTTAAAGGAAAAGACCACTTTTAGATCAACAAGGCAATAATAATTGGCACTTAGGAGGCAAGAAAAAAGGATTGCTTGTAATAAACGCAAAATAAATGCAAAAGAAAGTTTCAATTCAGAATATTTGGGATAACTTTTGCCACTTGTTTGAGCAACTTAATATATCGATCTAGAAGTAAATACAAAAAAAAGAAAGAAATCATTGAATAACTTGAATACAGTTGAGTTTTAACACGTCTGTGAAAGACTGAAGTACTTACAATTACAATGCTGAAAAGCATTTTCAGTGACGATATTTGGATTTGAAATCAAAATAAATGTTGTGTTTGTGGTAAACAGCCACGGATCAGTTGCAGAGTCCTGTGTCACAGTCAGAGCTGCTTCTGCACCAATTACATACCACACATGGACTGCATATGCACTGCAGATAACCTCACATACGGCTTGTGCTGTGTGTAAGCATTGTCAAGACACACATGCACTGCGTGATCAAACATTTAGGTACCACTTAAGAGCCACTTAAAAGGGTTAATTATTTTCAAAACTGATATTCAGGCCCTGAATAAATGCCTTTGTCAGAGCGTCATTATGAATAGTTCTACATGATAAAAAGAAGGCTTTAATTTGTGATGTATATCAGCAGATACTGCTTTAAGTGGTCTGTGAATAATGTAAACATCGATACAATGGAATTCATTGCTGTGATCAAAGCTGGATAATTCCTCCGGTCTGTTGTGTCACGTGATCCTTCTGAAATAATTCTAAATTCTGAAAACAGACATAAAGCGAGTTAGATGGGGAGCACAGCTGTGTTAAACTCTGTTGGCTGTGACGTTTGACCCTCAGAGCTTGACTGAAGCGACAGCTGAAAGCGAGACGGACGCTGAGCTGCAGGTGGAGCAGGAGCTGCAGGTACCCCCTGAGACTCCTCACCTCTACTCTTCTTCTTGCTGCTGTGCTGCACACTTAAGAATGCCTATGAATCTCTCTCTTATTCTTCTGCAATGAAAAGAAGATCGATGCAGTTCTCAGCAGAGTCAGTTTAAAGCATGTCTTCTGCTTCCATGTGAGCGTGGGAAAGCGCCCGGCTGCAGGCTGGGATGAATCACTGCTACTTTGCATCTTAAAGTGATAGTCCATGCATAAATAAGAATTTGTCGACTAGGTGAAGATCGGGATTAATCCGTTCCCAGCGAACGAAGCTACTGAGACTTTTGTGAATCAGATCAACTACACGTGGGGTGAAAGGTCGCAGTAAAAAAGGGAAAAATCTTAAGGGATTGTCAAAAAAGCAGTTCGGCAGTTATGAAACAAAGTCGATTCAGCTGTGAAGCAGCTCTACAGAAGACACTAGTGTCATTGTTCAGCTCAGTCGCTGATAGTCTCAGTTCCGTCAAATCAATAATGATACTGGATGAGTTTTAACACCCCTGCTATGCTAGCCTAGGAATATCGTCACCTATCGTGACTCCCCTTGTTCTTTGAGTTACAGTCTCTCAGCTAGTCGCATACGTTAACATTTACTGTGTGGGGGAAGGCCAGTGTTACGACCCATAATACCTCTCCTTATCAACAAGACCTTTAAACCATGATGTTAATGAACACTCAGCATTAGCATATAATGTTGAACTCTAGCAGTATGTGGCGTTACACACTGTCCTCGCTCTGCCTTGCATTAATCTCCTTCTGCATCTATCTCGGCATGTCACATCTTTCTGTTCGTAGCTAAACTGATTCAGAACAGCTTTTTGCTCATCTCTGGATTGCATTGTGGTTGGGGTTAAACCTGTTTCTGAATCAGAAAAGTGAAAGTAAAATGACACACTTTCGTTTTCTAGCGTTTGTCCTTGATTTGGCAGATTGTCGTCTCAGTAGAGTGATGTTTGCATGCGTTTGGGATGCCGGGGGATTATTTAGCTCTCAGGACTAGATAACCAGATGTTTGCATGCTGTCTTTCTCTGTGTCAGTCTTCAGACTCGGAGGAAGTGCTGGCTCCGGGGCGACGGGCGTCTCTCTCTGACCTGCGATCAGTGGAAGACATCGAGGCTCTGAGTGTCAGGCAGCTGAAGGAGATCCTCGCCAGGAACTTCGTTGACTATAAGGGCTGCTGTGAGAAATGGGAGCTGATGGAGAGAGTCACACGTTTGTACCACGACCAGAAGGGCCTGCAGAACATGGGTAAAGAGTTTGGTGTGATTAGATGCATCAGCGTGAGAAAGAGGGCTCAGTGTGTTCAGTGACATCATTTTGGTTTGCCCGTGTCATTCCAGTGTAACCTGTAGGTCTGACATACTTTAAATGGTAATGTGTTATCATAGTTAGCACCCTGGGCAAACATGACTGCATTTTCTAAAGTAGTCCTAAATATAAGATTTGAATGTATTATTTCTGTTGATTACATTTAATATGGACTGTATTTTATTTAATTTTACAGTGTCTAACGCCACAGAAGGCACAGGTGAGTTTATTTCTCATTATGACCTCATTTGATATTTTAAGTCAACGATGCACATGACACGCAAACATGAATGTGTCAAATTCATAGGCATTAATAGAAATATCATGTGTTTTACATTGGTTTAATAAAACTTTAAGTAACACGTTTGTTAACTATGAACTACGGCTTTTCCCCTTAATAAATTCAAAGTGTGGGTATTGGGTATGATTAGGGATGTAGAATAAGGTCATGCAGAGTAAAGCAATAATATGTGCTTAATTAGCACTAATAAATGGTTAATATTCTAGTCATGTGCATGATAATAAGCCTCTAGTTAAGATATAATGTAGTGTAACCATAAAAATTAATTAATTAGTTTGTCATTTTCAAAATGTTTACACATTTGATATTTTGTCTCCAAATAATAATTTGGAAGTTTTACCATGTGACATTTTCCAACTTGCTCTATCAGGTTTTTTTTGTCTCTTTCTTTCTGCAGTGCGTCTTTTCAAGTGGGTTGTCCCACATAACTTTTAAAAACTAACCCCAACCTTGGAAGATTTTTAAAAAATAAATAATAATAAAAACATATGTCTAGTTATATTTTTGCTTCATTATGAGAAGAGGACGGTCCCACTTAATATTGTGTCCCTAATACCTGTGTACTTCCACAGTAACTAGATGTGTATGTAGTATGTAACCACAGTGTTAGTACACACTAGGGCAGGGCGATATGACAAAAAAAGTGATCACGATTTTTTTTCCCATATCGAACGATCTCTATTTTTAATCACGATTTTTATATCAGAAGACATGATGCAAAGTAGTATGATAATAATAATAAAAACCTATTTATTGTGCATCTGGATGTAATGTTTTAATGTAATATAATA
>JAUCNO010001137.1:146025-165407 GCA_032353835.1 Enteromius viviparus | reverse complement strand
GTGAAATGTTTTGTTATGCACTTCTTATGCACTGAATACATTTAGAATGTATGTATGAAGCTTGTTTGAAAAAGCAATAACAGTTGCCAAAATCGCAAATAAAATTGCAATCGCGATATTCATTCAAAAAATCGCAATAGGATTATTTTTTCCATATTGCACAGCCCTAATGTGAAGGTTGTGCACGAAAAGCATGTCTGAACACGCTCTTGCTGACTGTTTTTGCCCCTCTTTCTATTTCATGCTGAATCATATCGACAATTTACCAGGCACAGAAATACAGGCTTGAATGTCAAATAGATCAATTATTTTGTAAAGGAAGAAAAAGTTAATTTTTATTAAAACAGTATTGATTGTACTATTCATCTTGGATTTATTGCATGGAATAATTGTTATTGTTTCTAACACAGGCAATCTTTACAGGTCCCGTAAGAGGAAATAAAATTGGTTTTGATATTATTGTTGTGTGTAAATGTGAGTGAACTGTGGCATTGCAGAGCATTTTATCTGCTGGAAAAAAGGACAATGCATAGACCACAAGTTACAAATTTATGTGAGCTAATATTTAAACAAACCTATTGTGTTTCTTTTTTCTTAAACTTTAATCTACATTTTGAACCTTAGCCCAGTTAGCTAGTTTGACTATTATAGTAACCTGGCAACAACATTTTACTGTTCAAAGCTATTTAAACACACGACTCCCACAGAATTACATTTCAGAGTAAAACTTGTCCGATAAATGAGGAACATCATGAGTTGTTTGTTTATGTCTTTCAGACAGATGTTTGTGCTCCTCGTAAGGATGGATTTTACCTTTATTGTCTCGAGCATCATTCTAACCCTGACCCTCCCAGTGCATTGTGGGAAAATCCTGGTGTTTCCTCACGAAGGCAGCCACTGGGTTACCATGAACGTCTTGATTCAGGAGCTTCACTCCAGGGGCCATCAGATCACGGTGATACGGGCCCTCGACAGCTGGTACATCTCAGAAGCATCTCAACACTACGTCTCAATGACCGTGCCAGTTTTACTGGGTGGAGGCGATGAGTTTTACAAAAGTTTTGTTTCTAGACAACTCGAGATCCGACGGCAGCAGCAATCCGTTTTGACCAGATTCAAATTGGACATGGAACTTAAGAATAAATTTTCCAAAATGCATGAAAAGATTTGCGAAATGGTGATCTACATTATCGAGAAAGACCCTAAGCTGCTGGAACAAATCAAACAGGCCAACTTTGACTTGATGTTGACCGATCCAGTAAACGGAGGAGGTGTTGTTCTCGCACACTATCTGAATTTACCTCTCGTTTTTAGTGTGCGATTTACCGTGCACGGAGAAGCGCATTTTGCGATAGCACCATCTCCTCTATCTTACGTTCCCTTCCCACTTTCTCAGTTGACCGACAACATGACTTTTCTTCAGCGAACGTATAATGTGTTGTTTTCCACCATTCGGCTTTACCTTTACAAGAGCATCGTCGGTCCTCATTACAGCGCTTTGTGCGACCGATATTTTGGTCCTGATTTGCACTATTTTGAGTTATTCCAAGCAGCTGATATTTGGCTCATGAATGTGGATTTCGTCTTTGAATTTCCTCGCCCAACTATGCCGAACATCGTTTACGTCGGCGGTTTCCAATGCAAACCTGCAAATCCGCTCCCGAGGGATCTGGAGGACTTTGTGCAAAGCTCTGGAGAGCACGGTGTGATTATTATGTCTCTAGGAACGTTAGTTGGCCAACTTCCTCTTGACATAGCTGATGAAATAGCAGCTGCGTTCGCTCAGCTTCCCCAAAAAGTTATTTGGCGATACACCGGAGCGCAGCCGTTGAATCTGGGCGAGAACACTCTACTGGTGAACTGGTTACCGCAGAATGACCTCTTAGGACATGCAAAGACCAAGGTTTTTGTGTCTCATGGAGGAAATAACGGTATTTTTGAAGCCATTTATCATGGCGTCCCCATAGTTGGATTACCGCTTGTTTTCGATCAGGATGATAACCTTTCAAAAATGAAACACAAAGGTGTGGCTAAAGTTCTAGACATTGCCAACATAGATAGATGTATATTTAAAGATGCCTTACAAGAAGTGCTCACAGAGCCGTCCTACCGAAGGAACATGCAGAAACTGTCCAGTCTGCATAGAGACACGCCAATAAAGCCGCTAGAGAGCGCCCTCTTCTGGATTGAGTTTGTCATGAGACACAGAGGAGCTGCTCACCTGCGCACTGACTCTTATAAAATGCCCTGGTATTCGTATCACAGTTTTGATGTTGTAGCGTTTTTAGTGTTGATTGTGTCTTTTGTTGTTTATATCATCTTGAAAGTGGTCCGATGTTTATGTTGTAGATTATGGGCAAAGAGGAAACGAGCAAAACAAGATTAAAGGGGACATCGGATGCCCGTTTTTCAGTTTCTATGATTTAGGGTCTTTATGAAACTTATTTTAATTCATGAAATTTACATTCCTCAGTGGTCGTGTAAAACAACACCCTTTTTACTATGTCAGAAACAGCTACCTGTTTTGGTGCATTACTCATTAAATGCTAATGAGATCTATGAGAAAGTATATAATAATATCAAATAAAGGTTCACTGGGGATATACCTGTTCAAAAGGTACATTTTTATATCTAAAGGGTCAATTTTAGTACCTTTTTAAAGGTGTATATATTAGTACTGTTAGATAGGGGTGGCAATATGATGATTTTTGATCGATGACGAAAAAAAATTCAATTTAAAAAAAAAATGCATGGTGCTATTTTATCATCTCCGTCTCAATATGCTGTACAACGCGACATACATTCACATCATACTCACCGGACACTGCACTTATCACTATCACAAAAGTACATTATTGTCTTTAAAGTCTTGCTGATTAAACATTTCATCTGTGTGCTGTCCGGATGCGCTTCTCCAGTGCGTACACTAAAAGCCTGTCAAATAGCGCCTAATTACTAAACTAAGATATTTATCACATGTCAAAAACACACCGCGTTAAACACAGTTGCTTGTGTCTAAAGGGAAAGTAAACAATCAAGACAAAACATGCCAGTATGCATACAGGGACAGAACTAAACATGCGCCGCTTGTCATAAAAGATAGGATAGTTCACAAAAAAAAATTATAATTTTTATCTTTGCTTATTTTGGCCTAAATATCTGCCCTTCTTTATTTTATACTTTGTTACCTTGAAAGGCTTTGTTTTTATAACAAAGGCAAATATGTCTGTACTGCTCAGACAATTTGCAAAACTGTAAAATCAATGACAAAGAATCATGATAAAATCATGATATTTTTTAAATAAATCGTAATATGATATTTTTGCCATATCGCCCACCCCTACCTCTGTAATTTGCAAAATAGATTAAAAAATCAACTTGAAAAAGAATCGGGATAAAAATAGTGAATCGTAATTTCCTCGTGATATGATGACAATTTCCATATTGCCTACCACTACTATTAGCTTCAAATACGTACTGTATACTTTAAAGGAATAGTGCACCCAAAAATTTGGTAGAAAGTTTGTAACCAGGCTGGTTTGGGTCACCATTGATTGACATTATAGGAAAAAAATTACTATGGCAGTCAAAGGTGACTTCAAAACATCTTCCTTTGTGTTCGACAGAACAAAGAAATACATACAGGTTTGGAACGACTTGAGGATGAGTAAATGATGATGGCATTTTCATTTGGGGTGAACAATTGCTTTAAAATGAACATGTTTGAACCAAATAGGTACAAAAGTGACACCTTATTTTCTAATCGACATAGTCTTATCACTGCATAGAATACTATGAAATATGTCCATATGTGCCTTATTCTGTGTAAGAAGCCATCATCTCACAGAAGGATGATTTCAAACACTTCATGTATTGATTTTGGAGTAAAACATGTTATTAAATGTGATTATTTTTAAATGGAGCAGCATTATTATCATTATCGCAAGACGATGCTTTGATTTCAAAATCTTATGATTATATTGTTGTCAGCTCCGTATTAAATGCTGTGGTGATTTACTACTGATTACAGGACATGCTTTACTGATGAGATGCACATCATCAAAACTTTGTGTGTAGCCTTTTTTTACTGATTATGAGCGAAAAACGATATTTCCATGTAAATTTGGATTAAATGTTAAATGGTAAAAATAATACCATTTAATGTGCGTGTGTGTGTAACATAACATACTTCTGAATCCGAATGGGAGAATGCATTATTGGCTGTTGGTATTTAAACATTAGCAGAGCATTTCTTCAGAATAACATGCTCTGATGAACCATTCACATTAACACCAGCGATAGGTATTAAGAAAGCAAATATATTCCATTTAATTTTATGTTGACTTTAAGATTGAAACGATTTCTTCCCAGTATTATCCCTTCCAGAAACCATTAGCACATCATTAGAGCGGTTTTGTCCCATCTGTAATTATACTGATGTATTACAGTGACCTGCGGGACTCTGGTTTAATAGAGGTGACACTCAACCTACTTATGCTGCTGTTACTGTCTGTGATGACACAAAGAGCTTTAATGTCTAACAGCGCACCATGTCTTCAAAGCAATTACAGCTGATTTCAAGGATAACAGAGCTTTAAAATCTAACATAAGTCTGGTTGACAGTCAATTAAAGAGTAGTTTTGCACATGAGAAAGCACGGCATTTTTTTACATTTTTATTTTTTAACACTCCTGATACAAAAGATAATGCTTACAGACTTATACACTGAGTGTAGTGTAAAATTCAAATACAGGAAATCGCTCAGATACTCTGTAGTATAAAAATAAAAAAAGCATACAAAGAGTTCTTCTGTCCAGTCCCATTCAGAAGGATAGTAAAACAAACACTTATTATATTGATGGTGGTTATAAATGCATGATGGGTGAGCTGAGCTAAAAATTGTAGAAGCCTATTTCTTCTTTGGGATTAAACAAAACAAATCTCTGCATTACGAGGAACTGAGTCAGAATTTAGTCTGTATCTAAAACATAATTGCAACTTTTAAGGTTATCTCACAATTCAGATTTGTTTTATTAATATCTCATAATTCAGACTTTTTTTTGTCACTGTTGAAGTTTTCATCTTGCATTCTTTTTTTCTTAATTCTGATTTTATATCTCACAGTTCAGATCTATTTCCCTTACAATTCAGAATGTATTGTTTTGTCTTAATTCTGAGAAGGCAGAATTA
Source organism: Enteromius viviparus (assembly GCA_032353835.1). Classification (NCBI taxonomy): domain Eukaryota; kingdom Metazoa; phylum Chordata; class Actinopteri; order Cypriniformes; family Cyprinidae; genus Enteromius; species Enteromius viviparus. The sequence goes on along the minus strand of JAUCNO010001137.1, from coordinate 160,217 downwards.
CTCGATTTGGACTCAGAATTCTGACTTTGCTGAGAAAAAAGATGGTTAAGAATATGTTTAAAAAGAGGTAAAAAATTACAATTACATTTAAAAAAAAAAAAAAAAGTAAAATCTCATGGTGGAAACAAGCTTCTAAATTCATAATTGTATTCCTATGTTGGTATCGTTTACATTTTTTTTTCCCTGAATCCTTAAACTACATTGCAACAGTTTTGTTGTGCTGGTGTGAGTTATGACTGTAAAATTACCCGTTTTCAAGTTTCTACTTCCTAAAACACGTTGATGTGAGGCAGTTGTAAAACCGGCACTTAATAACAGCTATAATCATGTCAGTCAATCACAACACGCTGTCAGCTGCTGTTTGTGTTTCACTCCATGTTGTTCAGTTTGAACTTCAATTAGACAGTGACGGCTGAGCGTAAATGTCCGTTCATGAAAGTAATTTAAGGGGAAAGGACCATTAGTCATGGTGATAATCATCAGTCCTGACTAATAGAACCTGTCATTCATAGAGTAACACTTTACATTACAGTGCTATTACATGCAGAATAAAATATGTAAAAATTGCATTAGGACCACCTTTTAAAGGTAAAGTTTTGCACAATTTTTTCATGTTCTATATGTAAATATAATGAGCCAAATGTATTTTCAGGTTGCTCGGTAACATTTATTTTTAAATATATTTAAATTTTAATTAAAAACATTTAAAAACATATAAATGTATTATTAAAATAATTATTAAGAATATAGAATCTTTACAGTATGGTTCATTATTTTTATACATTTAAAAATGTGATTTTTTTTTTTTATTATTTTTTTTTTTTATATATATATATATATTTTTTATTGGCAGTAAAATGTCTAGGCTATATTATTTTATTTTCTGTATGAAAAAAGTATCCTATGAGTTGTAGCATTTATTGGCGTTATATGGTCATGAGAGAAATTGAAATGTTTTATATAGCTTTACAGATTTTATCTGCATAAAATGACTCAAATAACTGTTAATTGATCACAAATGCTGTCAATAGAGTTGAACTTAACCTTGTTGATCTAAATCTGTATGACTAATTCTTCAGTTACACTGAATGGAAGATTTCAAAGTTTAAAATTGCATTTGTTTTTAATTTTAAAAAAGCTGCCCAAACTTTGTTATAGACTGAAATCATCACTCACTGACAATTTCCCCCTTCTGTTAATGTTTGTGATCAGATCTGATTCGTGGATGAATCACAAAGTTTCAGTCCACGTTCATTCAGTTGGAGTGAAAAGAGCACCCAGCACCGGCTTCAGAATTGCTGATTCTTTCTTCCAAAAAAGAAAGAAAACCATAGACGTCTGGAAACAACACAAGGGTGAGTAAATGATGACTGAATCTTCTTTTTTGGGTGAACTGTCCCTGTAAGCATGTGTTAGTCACTGCAGTAATGCATGAACACTGTACTGTAAAGAGTGTTTTCAGCAGTGGGATGAGGAAGGGTGTCTATCAGCTGGAGCTGTAGAGCGTCATTTCTGCCACATTGTCATCTTGAGATTCCAGCTCCTGCTTGCAGCTTTCTCTGATCACATACACCACCAGTCCGAAACAGATAAAAATGAGCAGCACGATGCCGATCACCTGTTAACAACAGATAAACAGTGCATGTCTGTGATGGCTAACATGCAACTAATTATTTAATAGAAAAATCAAACAAAACTTTCCTTTATTGTCACCCATAAAAATAATGCATAATGTAAATTGTATATTTTTTGTGCACTGTAATACATTGTTTTATACATTTAAAGCAAATGATTGTCATAAAGTTTCAATGCATTATGATTATGACCATTTTTTTAATGCCTACATATGTCTAAAGTATTAATCATTAGCAAATCAAGTTAAACTAGATTAAAATTAAAAATTACCTAAAAACTGAGTAACGCTACACTCAGAATCAGTCATAATTAGCACAGTTCTATTTGTAGGGATGCATTTTATGGCACAAAATTATCGATTTTTTTTTTTTTCTTGTATTCCAGAAATCATTAGGATATTAAGTAAATATCATGTTCTATAAAGATATTTGGTACTGTAAATATATAAAAACGTAACTTGATTGATCTTATCAAGGCATGTTACTTCATTTGAACAACTTTAAAGGCAATTTTCAGAATTTAGATTTTTTTTCTCCTTCAATTTTCAGATTTTTAAATAGCAGTATCTCAGCCAAATATTGTCATATCCTAACAAACCCTGCATTAATAGAAAGCTTATATATATCCGCTTTCAGATGACCCTTATGAGTGGTTGTGCTCCAGGGTCACATGCGCATCAAAGTTCTATGCATGTTCTCAGAATTCCACAAATGTATCACTGTATCTGTGAAGTTCTAAAAAAATGCATGGCTTCATCTGCAATGTTCTAAAAGGCCTACAGATGTGCAAGGACACAAAAAGAGCGGCGGATCTCACCTGAGACTCCACAAACAGTCGCTGTGAGCGCAGCATGAGTTCCTGAGGAGTGACGCTCTCCTCCTGAATGGGCTCACACCATTTCTGCGGAGCGGCTTTGTCCACGATCACGAAACGGCCGTGCCAGTCTGTCATCGCGCAGGCGAAATACTGACCGTCCAGGAAGAGCAGGATCAGCCAGACCACAGCGGGAACGAAGCTGGACAGGGAAATGGTCCTCCTGCACCAGGCGTCACACCTGCATCCCTGAATGATCATCATGAGAGCGAAGGCCATGACGGCGGGAATGATGAAGAACGCGGAGGAAAACAACCCATTCCAGGCCGGATTGCACGGACACTCAAACTCCAGCTCCACCAGCTTCTCCAGTCCCATCAGGATGAAGCCGAAGGCCACGTTGGACACCAGAGGACTGTTGCTCAGCTCATTCTTCAGTCTTGTGAGCCATTGTTGTCGACTTCCCATACTAACAACACCTGAAAGTCAGAGGAGAGCTGGCCAAATTCCTCCCACACATTTGAAGAAGGTCACTGATGCGAGACGAATTGATCCTGTGGCAAGTCCCCCCCCTCTCCTGACCTTTACGCTCCATTGGCTCACGGCGGGTAGTGGGTGTGGCTTCCGATTTAAATGTTTTTTTCATTGAGGTGCTTGAGTAAAGTGGAGGGAAAATCAACGTGACTGCAGACCTCAATGTGCTGTGTCATCAGAATCTTTCTAAAGTCGTGAGCATTGTTTCTAGTGGCCTTTACTCCTGGGAGCTTTTTTTTAAACCATCATTAGACATGCAAGCACGAGCGGACCATTTTTGGACAGAATGTGTTCATCGTGACCCTAAAACTTTGCATCTAATATCTCTAAACTAAAAACCCGAAGCTGTCTGAAATTACTTTTGGAGATAAATCAGTTGTCTATGTATGGTATTCTTTAATATGTATATTTAAAATTGGATGGTAGTGGATGTCTGTTCCTCTAGTATTGATTTAAAAGCATCTTTAAAAATAATAAAGATTAGACATGTTGTTTTTTAAGGTATTAAGTGTAATTAATCAACCTGATAATAAAAATATGAATCGTAAAACACATGTATTTGATGTCTGTGCCATTTATTTATTACCACATTATTTTAATGTCATACTGAATAATATTAGAGGACCATGACCAATAATAAACAGCAAATAATTAACAGACTTAAAACAGACTTTATGCTCCCCATGACCTTAACTTTCTGCTTAAATCATTTAACAACAAGTAAGTGTGCTTGCATTTGAATGGCTTTTAATCTGTAAATAATTAGGGAAAATGTAATAACTTTTCACTTGTATTGCATATATGAATGTTATTTATTTATCTATTTATTCCAAATAAATAGAACATTTAATAATGAAAGGCAGATCCTAAAATGTGTGAGCATAGAGCACAAAAGCAGTCATAAGTAGCATATTGTATTTGTATTATGCCAAAAACATCATTAGGTAAAAAGATATTTTGTGAAGTCCCTACTATAATAATTCCTACTATAATAATATTTGGTTATTAATATGCATTGCTAAGGACTAAATTTTGATAACTTTAAAGACGTTTTTTCCTTCAGTATTTATTTATTTATTTTGCACCCTCACATTGTATTTCAGACAAATATTGTCCTATCCTACATCAATGGAAAGCTTATTTAGTCAGATGATGCATAAATCTCAGTTTTGTTCAGGGTCACATGTGATTGATATCAGTTTCCCCACTGTTTCTTCAAATGTATAGTTAAAGAGGAAGTAAGAAATAATGTATGCGCAGTAACGTACTGTATTTGTTGTTTGCTCCAGCAGGTGGCGCTGGGTGAATGTGAGGGCAGCACACAGAGGTCATGACTGTGCTCATGTCTGTTAATCCTGACTGACTGTGTGTTAATGACAAGCTCACGCTGTGTGGATAACATGCACTTTCTTGGAGAAAATCTAGTGCCCGAGATAAATATCCTGTGGAGCCATAAAAGAACACAACAAACAAACAGTGATATTACTGTGCTCACTGCCATTAACATCTACAATTTGAAATAGCATGTCAAAGCATTGTACATGAATATGATAATATCCTCATATCATGTATGATTGGGGTTAGTTGTCACAGACGCTATGTGTCAGTAAAGATTTTTATACAGTGCTTCTCTTAGTTTCAAACTTCAAATGTCTTAGCCATTTGCATTGCTTTCTTAATTTCTTAAATACATGATCTTATGTATTTTATTTTATTGTAAATTCTGTCCTTGAAACTAAAATTTAAATATCATATTTTATAATAATTGTTGGGTAACACAAAACCAATGACACTGATAAGAGTCATTTATAGAATAAAAATGTATTTTAATTTTTGTACAAGTCAGTTTGAAGCAAGTTTTTTTTTTTTTTAATACAACGTTTTAAAAGTTGCATTTTCTTTAAAATGTGTTCATTACAAGTCCTGTTAAGTTGTAAAAAAAAAACGATAATAGATATAAGTAGTTCTATTTTGGCATATTTTGGTGACTTTTGGTGATTTTTCAAAATTCAACGTGTTTCTACTGAAAAAAAAAAGTCATTTTGTTTAAAAAAAAATATATATATATATATATGTATGACAAAATACCCAATTTGACTATAAACTCCGAGATTAATATATGGCAAATATTTTTTTTTGTTAGAAAACAGAGTGCACGTTTTAAAGATTCGTGCATTTTAACACAAAAAAATAAATAAACATGCTGAAAATGTTTTTGTTTTACTGTGGTGTAATGTTACGCCGCTGCGCAGAACTGACGCTCCTTTTTATAGAAAACAACCAGTTAGAAAACAAATAGAGTGCGCGTCTTACAGGGTCGTGTTTTCTTTTAATCGGACAAAATAGAATTAGTATAGAGAGTGCAAAAGTTTTTGGCATCCCAATATAAACGCGCTGAAAATACGCTTTTATTTCGTTTTGTTTCACCGTGGAGTAAAGTTAATTTTTGTACTTTGGTTCTATTGAGTCGCCTGCGCGGTTGATGCGCAGAACTGACGCGCTTTAGGCCCCCCGAGAGCGCGCGCGCCGACAGCTGATGATGCGCGCGAATGAGCCGTGGGGTGCGCGCACTGACAGCTGAAGGTTCTCCGCGATGACGGACACTCCGATGGCCCATCATCCTCCTCATCATCCTCCTCTCCAGCATCTGCATCCCTGAGCTCCGGACAGCCTCAGCACCATCCTCATCCTCATCCGTTCTCCATGCAGCAGAGCCGCCGCGCAGCGCCTGTCGCGTTTCTAGCCGTCTGTCCGCACTCCTCCTCCGCCATCCTCTGCGTCTGAAGCCGCTCCGCGTCCATCACCTGCTCGCCGTGTCCCGTCTCCATCCTCCCGCAGGATGCTGTCCTACACCGGGATGCTGGCACTGCTCCTCGCGATGCTCCCATACGTATCATCTCAGAACGGTAAGAACGCGCTCGTCTGGGATCTGTGTGTAATCTGCTTTAGAGGTCGATGCCATCTTTATGATGACAGACACCCCGCTGCATTACAGTTAGGATGGTTTGTGGAGCGGAAAGGCTGGAGAGGAGATTTGCGCGCGACACAAGTGGCAATGTTTGCATAAAATCAAGGCTCGTTTTATTAGTATATGCCTGCGTGATGAGTGTTTTCCTTCGGCTCACGGTATTCTCCAGAGTAATTCTTCGTGTTGTTTACGCTCACCCTTCTGACATTCACATCTTCGCACCTGCGACGAGGAGATCTCATGACTGAGTAGAAACCTAAACATTATGTAATGTCCTGATGTTCAAAGTTACCAATACGTGACCCTGGACCACAAAAGCAGTCGTAACAAGGATCATTTATTGTAATTGAGATTTATGCATCCAAGCGCTGAATAAAAAAGCTTTGCATTAATGTATGGTTTGTTAGGATAGAACAATATTTGGATGAGATGGGCATAAAAAATTACTTTTAAACTTGTCCAAATGACGTATTTGGCAATACAAAATAATAATAATAAGGTTAGATACATTTACAGTGGGAAATGTAGCCTACTTAATATCTTAATCATTTTTGTCATGAAAGACAAAAATGATTATTTTGACCCACGTGATGTATTGTTGGCTACTGCTACAAACATATATGTGCTAATTATGACTCCAGGGTCAGATATAGAATCAGGTTGTAGTCTGAACTAGAATGCAATAGGAATTACATGTAAGTGCATCAGCTTTAGAAATGGAAAGCAGAGTCTTTGTGAGCAGTAAATAATGAGTGTGTGTCCCTGAAGGCATGTCTCTGACTTTACATGCTGGAGTGTCACAGCTGTGACCAGGAGAGGGCAGATACATCACCTGCAGACAAACAAGGCCAGGGTATTCCCTCTTCAGGATCCAAAAAAAGGAAAGGGGAAAGAAAAACAACAGCGATGCATCGGCCAGTTTCATGTCAGAAAGGCTGTTTTTTTGCAGCAGAAAAAGCATCTGGCGAATGTAAACATCAAACGTGATCTGGACAGAAGTCAGACACCAGATCTGTCTGGCTGTAAAATGTGTAGTCGACTAGAAATGTATTTCATGGGCTTATGAAAGTTTTATTTGATCCTGAGAACGTTCATGTGACTGAATGGCTGGTAGAAAGAGATGGGCTGGTAGTTAGTAGTCTTTGCACCAACTATTGCAAAACAATGACATTCAGACAGGTTTCCTGAAACGTCTGGCTGATAAAACTAACAGATTAATATTTTAAAAGCATCACAGTGTGACCAGTAATAATCTTAGGGTTATTATATAACTAAAACTGGAACTAAAATTTAACCATTAAAATCATTTTGGCCATTTGAAATAAAAAGAATGACCTGAACTAAAACATTAAAAACTATTGATTTCAGCCTCCAAAATGTAATAACAGAAAATATGTGTGTGTGTGTGTGTGTGTGTGTATATACATAAATAAAAAGTACAGTAGGAATATACAATAATGCCCAACAACTTTAACTAAAATTAAAATAAAAAAGATAATCTAAAAAAAGTCTTATTCAACATATTATCAAAAACTATACCAAAATATCGTTGCTCTATATATTAAATTTAGACCTATACAAATATCTACATAAAATTGGCTATATGTAGTTGTGACCCTTAAAAGAACATTATAATAATATTAAAATACTTTTTATATTATTTAAAAGATTAAAAAAGTTAATGTTGGTCTATTATTTAGACTCTACTGTATATACTTACTGTAAATATGCAAATGGGGATATGGCTAAGCATTTTATTATTGGAAATTTCTAGATAGATAGACCTTTTTAAAGTGCTTGGTGAAGAGGAGTAAACATGCGCTGCACTTATAGCAGACACAGAGTGTGCTTTTCTAAGTTTCATTGTGTTGTACTGTATTGAGTGCGTGCGTGTGTGTGTGTGTGTGTGTGTGTGTGTGTGTGAAGGTCTGCTTTGATTTGTCCAGACATAAGGTCAGTGGCTCTCCTGGATAATCCAGCTATTGTTTGTTAAAGCCCAGCCGAACAGATTCCAGCCCCTCTGTAGGCACCACAAGCTCGACTGGCTGCTTTCTCAGAGATAACTCCGCTGCGGCCCACTCAAGACTTTATATTCAAATCTTAATATTAAAATCTGCCTAGAATAATTCAGTGTTTCCTAAAACGAATTCACAACAATTCAGAAGCTCAGAGGAACAAGCACCTCATGTGAAGTAGAGATGGTTAGTTATCAATACCCAGGCATTTTAGTTTCATCAGAGACTTTTAGCTAAGAACTGCCCACTTATAAGAAAGAGACAACTGTAAAGCGATCCGTTTTTAAGACAATCATTCAGATTTAACCTGGCATTGTCAGCCAGTCATTTTTGTATGCAGTCTGAATCAGACAGTGTTTGACTGGACTTTGGAGTAAACTGTTCTCTTGTACATTAGACAAGGGGTTGAATGCAATTTAATTTCCAATACAGTAATCTAGAGTAGGGCATTGCAATAATGATACTGTCAAGGTCATGAGTTCAGACTGAAGTGATAACACGCAGTGCAAGTCATTTTGCATAAAAATGTTTGTGAGATGCATAAATGTGTCACGATGACAAGATATAAAGTCTAATCTTTGATGAATTCATCCAAATAAACTGCTTTTGCATGAACGATACAAAATGAGGTGAGAAAATACATTTAAAAAAAATCTGAATGCAGTGGCAGACTTTACTTTATTTTTTATTTTTTTTATCTTGGTTTAATCAGAGAACAATGTTATTTCTTATGCATCTCAAGTAAAAGCATCCTGATTTAAAAACAAAACAATACATATTTGTATTGGAAAGCAAGAAAGAAATTAGATAAAATATAAAAATGCAATTATGATTGTTAAAGATATTTAAAAATAATTCTTAAATCACTTTCTTGGCATGATTGTGTTTACATGAAATATTCCCGAAGCAATATTACTGCTCTTATAAATAACAAATAAAACAATTAAAAATAAAACTGTATTAAAAATAGTACTAAAATAAGGTGCTAAGCAATAAATTAATATATTTTTTACTGTTGCTGTCATCCAAAGTTTTTGTTTACATGCGTGTTATCAGTTATATGAATATAAATATATACATGGAAATAATTTGGACATATTTATTGTATATGTGAGTATTTCTCTATAAATAATATATGTCTGTTTACTGTGTATATTTATTATGTAAACAAAAACCTTTATTTTGAATGTGATTAATCACAATTAATCATTTGGCAGCATTGATATATGCACAAAATGCCCCAAAATTTATATATACATATATATATATCTCATCACTGATACTCAGGGTCATAAAGAAAAGTCTTATCTGTTTGTTGAGCATCAAGCCCAGCATGAGACCTCAATGGTGTGAGTTTGGGGCGGTGAGTTTTTATCATTGCATTATTTTTGCGATATATTCGTGATGCCATTGGCACAGAAAAGCATCGCTCCAGCTTCGTTTATTGGATCTGAATCCCAGCAGTTCTCACATCTGCAAACAGCAGCTGTGCAGCGATCTGCCTCCTCCCCTTCACACGCTACGTTACCTGCAGCTCCTCTTACTATTAATGAATTCATCTGATTGCAGAAATGAAGATGTAAACAGTGTGTAGCTTGCACATATAAAGCCCCCAGCAATTACCGACTGTGTGCTTCGCTCGTAAGAGCAGCAACAGATATCTGCACGACTGTAAATGGCTTCGCTTCATTCTGCTGCATGCTTCTATTATTAGAACAGACGTGAGGAGGGCAGAACTGTGGCTTTGTAGTTATTTTTGCGGGAGGGAATCCAGTAACTCTTAATGGACTGGGCCTTTATAGGACGGTTTGTGTTTGTCATTCGGTCAGCGGCGTCTGTAATAGAAGCAGAAAACCACCCTGTAATCTCAGTCTGATGGAAAGGCAGTATTCATTGTGGCGTGCAGCGTGAATATGTCTATGAACCATGTCTAATCTGGCCTCATGAACAATTCACGGTATAAAGGCACTCTTCTGAGTATAAATAGCTCACGCGTTACTGTGACATCCGTGGCCGACAGCCATGAGATTGAAGGTGTTTTCAAGATGCTTGAGTCGCAAATAAATCGTTTTCTCACCTTTATGACTTTTGTTCTTTGCTGAAATGCATAATGAGAGCTTTCAAGCTGCTTTTATGATACGATTGTTTGGTTATGAGCAGTATGAACATTCTGCTGAACGTCTCCTTTTAGGGAACGGTGACAGAATATAAATTTTTGGTCGAATTCAAGTTGTGTGCTGCAGCGTTTGAGATTGTAATTACATTATTAATCCTATTTAGGGCAGATATGCTCACATCTTTGGTTTATGGCTAGTTTGACGTGTCCTTTGATACATGCTATACTTTATCTAAAACTATTTAAACAGCATTTTGATCATTCTTCTTGCAATTATTACATGTGCGGATTTTCTGACCTCACATTAATTGAAATATTTGTACTTTTAATTCGTTTGTCACACTGCAGAACCGTTTCAAATGAGCTAGTGAGGACTGTTAGAAATGAAGGGAACTTCAAAGAAATTGTAGATATATTATTCATATCAATATTATGTTGATGAATGCAAAACATAGGGTAAAAAGATACAATATCTCGAAGTTTCATCAAAACAAACTGTTTATTTGTAAAACGAGGCAAAAAAATCGGTCACTTGCATCAGAAAAATAAACTTAATTCCTATTTCCCTTATGAACCCACTTAACTATAATCAGAAAACAAGACTTTTTGTCATTACACATGTATTTTGATTTAGAAATGTTTAATATTTCTACTGGAATAATTATGATTATGACCATTTGTGCATGTGACATAATTGTGCTTACACATAATATTATAATATTGAAATAGCAATATACATAAAACATTTACAAGGAAAAATATTATTATAATATTGGTGTAAAAAATTATTGACAAAATAAAATGGCTATATATATATATATATCAAATAATTAAAAAATGTCAAAAATCATGTAAATTGTGTTCCAATTATTTTAAATCAAACTGTAGTTCAGTTGTTTTGATTAGGTTAAATAATAAAAAATACAGCTAACTAGCAATTAAAATATAAAAAAAAGTTGAATTGTAAAAAAACTAAGGTATCTATTTTTGAAAATAAACTCACAATTTATATATATATTTATATATATATATCATATAAATATAAATTGTGTGTGTGTTTGTGATTAATAAAAAATAAACATTTATCCAGAGATTATGATAAAAATATTAAACTTGTTTAATAAATATTGTTTAATAAAAACATTTATCAAAACATTATTATTAAAAAACAAACAAACAAACAAAATATATATATATGGTGCTGTAGATCTCATTGTAAGAAACTCACCTTTAGCCATTATTTGTTGCATATATACAGTCATCTTTTGAAATCACATGATCTGTGCATGAAAGCAGGCACATGTTGTTCTTTGCGATGGCGGGGCATTAACTCAGAACGCTGGTTGAGATTTACCAAGAATTCATGTAACACCTGTGCAAACCGTTAAGAGTTTCTATCACAGGGAAAAAATGACTCATTCTTAGCACCTGTGTTAGATACTCCATATGCAATTTACGGGTAATGTTATTAGAAAGAAGAGGAAGAAATCACAGCCTTTCATCAAAAGAGAAAGAGATTCGACATGCATTGCATCGTGACTCTCAAACCATGATATGAATGCTCCACAGGATCACTGATTATTGTTTAATATAGTAGACAGATTGACAGGCAGACACTCGTGACCCATGCCACCTACTCAACACTCATGTGTGTGGAAATATGGCAGCGGTAGCTTGTGTTTTTGGGTCTGCGTGGTGTTTTATTGTCCTCAAGGGAGCTGTAATTCCCACCGGAGAGGTGAAAAACTCAAGTGCTCCCGTTAACACACTCAAGCTGCCAGATCCCACTGTTAAACGCCTTTTTTAAGTTGGCAATGGGTTGCTGTTAATAAAAGCACCTATTGTAGCAGGTCACCTGAGAATATTAGAGTAACATGTAATGATTTTAGAGTTAGCAGCGTTGCAAAATTGTGCAGTTTATGGAAAATGAATCATCTTTAAAGCAATAGTTTACCTGGAAATATGCTCACCCTCGGGTTTCTTCATTAGATTTGGTGAAAACTACCATTACATCAATTGCTCAACATTGGATGCTCTGCAGTGAATGGGTGCCGTCAGAATGAGAGTCCAAACAGCTGATAAAAACATCTCAATAATCCACATCACTCCAGTCCATCAATAAACATTTCGGCACTATAATCCACAATAATGTTAGTGAACAAGCTGGTCAAGCCAAAACAATAGGTGGGTGGATTATTATTATTATATGTAGCTATACAGATAAAAACATCTCAGTGATGGATTTGTTTGATGTTTGGACTCATTCTGGCGGCACCCATTCATTGCACTGGTTAGAAAAGTCATGCAATGCTACATTTCTCCAAATATGATCAAAAACAAACTCTTGGATGGCCTGAGGGTGAGTAAATTGTGAGCACATTTTCATTTTACATTTCATCCTTTAAATCTAATTGCATGATCTTGAAGCACACAAACATGCAGAAGTAGCATCCTGGGCGCAAATTAATTTGATTGAAAAGCCTCAATGAATGTGTGTCATTATGCACCGCTGTATGCAGCATCCAGATGTTTCTGTTCCCGGAGAGGCTTGCGGAGAATCACGCTCCAGTAGAGAAGGTGTGAAAGCCCAATCTGTTCGTTAGGGTGGCTAAAAACTCCAGACACGGATGTCTTTATTCCGAGAGAATATAATTATGGTTCACATGATCGTGCCTCAGGCAGGGAATTCAACTAAGTGAAAATTGTGTCTTTTCATAGCTCACTCCTCACACACACATACACACACCGGCTTCCTTCACAGTCTCTCTGCTCTCACCTGAACATGCTCATTGAAATCTATCTCAAGTCATTTTCAATAAGACCAGGATCATGCATTGAGAGTCTAATATGATAACATGTTGACCTTGCATATATGATACATGAATGCTAAAGGCTAGTGAAGCATGTCGGCACACTTCTGTCTTTTAGTAGTGAATGAAGACAAGCGAACATGCCGAGCTTGATCCATCTTGTATTTGTGTATAGGAATGATGATTAAAAGACAGCTTAGGTGTCCTCCGAGCGCCGGTTCATTTGTCATCCTCAGATTATATAACAAAACCACCTCGGTCTCCTTGAATGACCTGCCAAAATGTTTCCTGTGCCAGTTTCTTGAGTGTAAAATGAAGAAATTGCTTTCCAAATACCCCTTCAGATACACACTTTAAAAAAAGAGCTTGTTGATCTAACTTAATAAAATTATGACACACATTTCCATTCATTTGAACTCATTTATTTGAACTTAAAGTAAGTAAATTTTTACTGATGACAAAAAATCATGCAAATTAAATGAGATCATTGGAGAATGTAAGTTATGGATATGGATATTTTATGGACATACTCGCCTGATCTATTTTTTTTTAACATACAGGAATATAACAGACATCCTAATACCTGACCACATGTTAAACACTACATCTGCAGCACACATGTAACATTTAAGCAAAAATGTTCTCATCAGTGGCGTTAACACATTGGCCACAGCCTAACAACAAGGTCTACACTTAACCTCTAATATCAACATAAACATAAATTTTTTTAAATGTTAAATATAAGTGAACAACAAACTATAAAAGGTCTTTCCTTTCACTAAAAACACACAGAACAGCATTTATTCTCATGATCTATTCATATGCAAAGCATGCTGGGAACTAGATTTCCATTGCTGAGTTTCAATCAGTGCAACATAAATTATTTGTGCAGGCCAAACACAAATAGTAAAAGTTAACTCTGTTATTTTTTACAAATGTGATTTAATTTAACATAGTAAAATTGAGAGCAAATGACAGCTGTGTAAAAAACTAAAGATTTGTGTTGGTTTAGCTTATTTTATTCAAGTAAACTGAGCAAACAGCTAGAATCATGATTTTGAGAGCAGAAAAGAAACCCTAATAGGGCCGTGTGATGAAAATATTGTGCTTTTTTTGTTTTGGAAGAACTGCTTATAAAGCTGTATTAATTTGATAAAAAAATATTATATAGTACGTAACTAATGAAGTTACCCTTTCAGTCGAATCACTTCGACGTTACATATGGGGATCTCGCATGAGAGACCTATCGCCTTCGAGTCCTTTGGAAAAGGCCAATGAATATTGGCGTGCAATAATTACAG
>JAUCNO010001137.1:113520-137255 GCA_032353835.1 Enteromius viviparus | reverse complement strand
CTGTCAGCCTCTTCCCCACCCGAGCCCTAGGGCTATTCACCCTAGGGCTCGGCAGCCCTTCCAACCCTGAGCATTTTCCCCGAGCAGCACGCCAAACAAGCTTCGCTTTATTTAAATGCCGACAAGCCCCGAACTCATGAAATTCAGTAGTTTAATTTAAATTTGTTTTATTAAAAATACAATTTTATTACATTTTAATTTTATTTTATTTTGTGATATACATACAATTATTTTACAGATTTTCTGCAATCTGTATGGTAAAAAAAATGTTTTTAAATGAAATGAAATTAATTTAATGCATTGTATAATTTACCTCATTCTCTGTCAACACTGTAAGAAATATTTTTCAGTTCTAAAATAAAATTATTGGAGTGTATTTTGTAAACAAATGTTCATTATTGTGTTCATTGTCACGTGTTTGTGAAAGGCACTAGCAATTTATGAGTCCAACTTTTTTCAGAGTAAATCTGCTCTGATTTGTTAACTGAATTGATTCATGTGTGTGTGACGATGATTTTGTTGGTGTGTGTCTGTGTGTGTGATAGCTGTATGAGCTGGATAACGACCCGCACAGGAAGGAGTTTCTGGACGACCTTTTCACCTTCATGCAGAAACGAGGTGAGAAAGATTCTTCTGAATTCATGTGATTTCAGTCTGGAGAGTTTATTCACTGTCAGGATCCAGTGTGTGTGTGTGTGTGTGTGTGTGTGTGTCCTTGAGCATGTGCACACATGTATGTCTTAAGAATGTGTGTGTGTGTGTGTGTGTGTTTTGTTAGTGTAAAGCCTGTGTGATTGATGCTTCATGTCTGGACTGAAACCTGAAGATCTGGATGTATGTTTATTTGTGCTGAATGTTGAGGGGCCCGTCAGGGGCCGCGGGATGACGAGGGGATTGACCTGCAGCAAGTTCACACACGTGAAGGACACGGAGTGTTTAAACACACACACACACACACACACAGCAGTGCTTCATATCAGCCTGGAACAGAAACAGAAGAGAAACATTCAGTCACAAATATTTAACACATTTCCTACCGTATAATTCAACTTTGATCCCAGAAATAAATTTCAGTTGAACAGATATGCACACAGAAAACATCTAGTTTACAGTGTAATATTATTTCATGTTTTTACTGCATTTTTGATCAAATAAATGCCGCCTTGCTAATCAGAAGAGACTTTTTTTTTGTAAAAACATAGATTTAATGATGTAAAAACAGACTCTAATCACAACAAAGAAGAAACATTGAGAAACAGTAGCATTAGTGTTTGTTAACCCAGTGCTAGATTAGAGAGAGTCCTGACGTCTCCAGAGCAGAAGATCTCTGGGACATCTCTTCAAGTGTCTCTGTGAGGAAGGAAAACCGCAGAATCTCACTTCCGTGTCGAGAGCTTGAATACAGGGAACTGTGTGTGTGTGTGTGTGTGTGTGTGATTCCAGCAGCTGTTTCTAACGGAGCGTCAGGGGCCCGCTCTTGAGGCCCCGTGTCGAGGCGCTTCAGGAAAGCCACATGCTGCTGCAGTTTGCTGGAAGCTTCTGTGTGTGTGTGTTTCAGAGCAGTTTATCTGCGCCTTTTCCCATCAGAGTCCGGCCTGATTCATCTGCTCAACTCATCAGAGCGTGAGATGTTAAGGAGGTCACGCAGATGTTTTCAAACCCGTCGGTTGTGGTATGATGTCTGGTGTCACAGGTGCAGGAATCCTGTCACACATCATCTCCATCAGATCACGCGTGTTGAGGGGGAACCAGATTACTTACAGTAACTAGTAAAGTAATGCATTACTTCTTAATTTAGAAGATATATCCGAGTTACCTTTTCAAATAAGTAACACCAGTTCTCATGTAATGACTGACAGCTCTCGGGTTGCCATGTTGAGAGAAATCAGGAATAGTGCAGAGTTATTGTGTATCAGTTCTAGACTCATGTCTTTACTCTCACCTGCACATTCAGTATCCCTCGAAATCAATCAAAACAGTCAAATGCAAAGCAGGAAATTATACAAACCAGGGATAATAGAATATGTTAAATAAAACAAATAATATTTTTGTATTTAATCCCATTTTATTAGCCGATATCTTTTCTACTGACCTTCAATGATCCAACTCAACCATACTAATAAGCAGAGAAGACACATTAGTGTTTGATTTTTTGATATGTCTGTACAGATGTGAATTTACATGTTCTTCAGCCTCAGACGTGTTCATTTTACTTTTAATGGGAAGATGCTTTTATATGCAAAACAAGTTCTTTAAAAACATGCAAGAAAGCCCTGCTCAGATTTAAAAAGTAACGTAAAGATTTATTTTCCATGAAAAGTAACGTAATTACGCAGCTTCTGTTTTATTTGATTTATTTTGATCCTTTTAGATGAGATGCTTTATAAACTGATGAACTGAATGTGATGCACTTGTGAGTCATATATCAATGAAAGAGGACGGACTTCTGCAAATCATGACGTAATTTATTATAAACTATTTGCGTCTATTAGGTTCCATTTAAATAATCCTATTTGCAAAATGTGTTTATTCAAATAGCTTAAAATGAGTATAAATCTCTTTGTGAAGCCCATTACAGTACGAGCATGGTTAGCTGTGGAATAAGCAATATTCTTTGAATTTGTTGATAAATACATAAAGCTGGTTATTGAAACAAGTTCACTGTATTATTACTATAACAGAAGTGTTTTTATGTTAAAATTTGGGGAAGGACATTTATATGCCCGAATCTCAAATTCAGGCATTTTATTTAGTATTTAAGTGTGGATGAAATTGGCTACATGCCTGATTTTTTCACTATTTTGAGTATTCAGTATATATTTCAGTATATTTTCCCAAATTTGACCATATTTTCCTAATAGTTATGTTTAACTAATTAATTTCTTTTTTCTACATTTTGACAATATTCATCATGCCCCATTTTCTTTTTTCTATCTTAATGACATTTAGTATGTTTCTTAATCTTTTGATGTCAGTTAGTATATTTTACAATTTTTAACAGTAATCAGAAGTTATTGGTGAATTATTGATCAAATTTCTTTGATATTTTGATACAGTATTCAGGAAATATCTCATTTTGAAGATATCCAGTACATGTCTGTGGTTTGCCTACTTTTGAAATATATTATTATTATTATTATTATTATTTTTTATTAGTTTGTTTTTAAACAAATGTTGAGTCTATTTTTAGTTGACAGTCTGTGTTTGTTCCAAGTTCCATTAATTTCTAAACATCTGCAAAATATCATAGTCTAACAAAGGTGATTTACTTATTTATTTATTATAAATATAATTATATAAAATATAATAAATGTAATAAATATTTCAAAATATTTAAAAGTATAATATAATAATTTATTTTTAAGGCTGAACTAGTATTTTAGAGGCAGTTTTGGAGTCTTTCTAGCAGACGGTGTAGAGAGCTGAACGTACCTCACAGGATGCTGTGCTGTAATAAGATGTTGTTTTGATTTATCGGCTGGTTCTTCCTGTGTTTGGAGCTGCATTCGGGGCCCCGGGGGCCTCTGAAACTTGATAAAGTGGGTTTGCAGGGCTGGATTAGGGGCCCATGTCTCGTAGCATGATTAATGAACCTCTGAACCGCACAGCTACTGTCTGATGGAGCACGAGCAGAGATGAACACCAGAAGAAAAAAAGACTGGTTGAGTGAAATGAAATTTCCTTCATAGAAAAACAACAATTGAAGTCTGCGTCGTGCTGAAAGCAGTGATTTATCAGAGACAGAAGCAGGGCGGGGGCCCATCTGCTGTCTAATCAGAGACGTTTATTCTTAGTATCTATATATTTATCTGTGATTATAAGATGAGGTTTTGTGTGGAAACGTGTTTTTGCTCCAGAATAACGTTCTGGATATGTTTTAAATTACATGGTGAAGCTGAAAGGCATTTCTCATTTCTCTCCCGCCGCCCCGCTGGACGCCCGCCCGTTATAAACGCCCTCTTCCTGTCTCTGTCGTTCAGCCTGTTTCACACTTCCTGTCTAATGTCTCTTTGCTTTTTTTTCACACTTTCACGCTGACAGCAGCTCAATCACCGAAACCTTTTCTACTTTAACTACCATTAAATACCAATTCAAATCAAAAACATATTTTTCATAGTTATCAAATTCAGTTACTTCAACTGGTTTGGAAATATTTAATATATTGAATTAATTTAATTTAAATGTTTGTGTGTTTATATTTATATATATATATATATATATATTTAATATGTTGAATAAATATATCATAATTAAATTAAAGTTTTTTTTATTATAAAGGTTTAAAGATTTTTTATTGTAACTAAAGTAAATTTTAAGTTTTATATATATATATATATATACACACACACACACACATGTTTTATTATATTTAAATGTAAATTATATTATATATTATATATTTAAATATATATACATTTAAATAGAATTAAAAGTTAATATATCCACATTCCTTTGACCGATCTAGTTCAAAAAAGAGTATTTAAATTCTGGAAAAAAATGTAACCCTTTGTTTTTGTACAAATGTAGCACACATAGAATGTTGCTTGTTACAACACTAGAAATCAACCCTTTACTGCATTATAAAGGTATTCATAATGTACATTGTAACTTACATTAAAATGCATTAAAATTTGAAAGGTTTGTTAGTCATGTTTTAATGCATTACATTTGCTTAAGGAGGAACGGTGAGTATTACAATATATTATAACTGTGGTTGCAATTATTGATGAGATCATAAAATGCATTATAAGATGCATTACAAGGCATAATTAATGCATTAAAATGACTTTTATTATGTGTTATGTGTAAAAGCTTTAAGTAAAGCGTTAGTGGCAGATTCTATATTATAAGAGTCACCAATAATGATTCACTTAAACTAGTTAGACTGGATTGTTTTCATATCAGTTACAAACCACAATAGAAATTGAACACCTTCCCACTCTAGTATAGAAAACCTCCATATATTCATTCTGTTCAAAGGTCAATACCTTTATGGAGATAGAAAGCATTACATTGATCAAAAGTGACAGTGAAGGCATTTCTAATGTTACAAATTAATCCCGTTTCAGATAAATGCTGAACTTTCCATTCATCTGTGAATCCTGCCCAATTGTTTTCAACATTGATAATAATCAGAAATATATATATATATATATATATATAACTGTATTTATGATCAAATCCGGTGTGGTATGAAGGTTCGAGCAGCTGATGGCGACAGTAATGTCTTCATCTGAGTGTGTGCTCATTTATTGATTATTTGACCTCTGACCGGATCGGTGTGACCTCTGTGACCCCCGAGAGCATCTCCTCTCTTCATCAGAGAGTGTTTTTCTGATTGTGACTGTATTTCTCTGGTGTTTGGAGGAGGTGTTGATAAGATCCTGATCTTCTTCCCTGGAGGATCACACAGACTCTAGTTACACTTAAATTGGCGTCTCACTTTTCGCGGCGTCGAGTCTTTTGAGTGTCCTGCTCTTGTCCTGGTGTTATCTGTGCAGGTGACCGTCTTCTGGAGTCACGTTACAGCTCTCTCTCTCTCGCTCGCTATGAAAGACACATCGAGTTTGAATTTGTCCAAACAATGAAAGCTTTCTGATGCTGAGATGCAAATATCATTTTCAGTGTTTCAGTTTATAGATATTTATAATAAAAAAAAGTTTTTCAGTTTATAAATATTTGTATTTAGTTTTTTTCAAATAAAGTAAATGAGAAAAACAGTAATAATTTCATTGTAAAGTAAAAAGTAGTGTTTTTTGGTTTTAATTAACTGTTATTCTATAATGGTTCTGTCTAAAAATATATTTACATTTATTTACATTTAAAGTAGTATTGTTTTGTGGTTTTAATGAACTTTAATGACCCTGGATCAGTCTATAATTGGTTCAGTTACATTCATTTCAGTTCATTCAAAGTTGATTTGATTTACAATAACCCCGTCTATAACTGCTTGTGGTTTTTTGGTTTAATTTAAGAATAATCTTATTAACACGTGAAGTATAAAGATCATGAATATAATACTTGATGCAGTAAGATGCGTGATGGTTTCTTCAGTTCTTCTAAACAAATGCGACTCGTTTGATGCAGAAAATGGAAATTTTTTCTGCCAGGATTTGTTTGTGCTTTTCGTTTTTTTCTCTTTCATGTATGACATGTTTTTGTGCGCATATGGAAATGTTTCAACGTAGTTTTCCATTGACGGTGTGATTTTCTTGCTCAGAAGAAGAGGGTTTGTTTTGATGGATGAGTCAACACACATTAAAATATCCCTGCGTGTGTTTTATTGCAGCGTCGCATGTAAACACGCAGCAGGTATGTGCTGCTGTCTCGGTAAGAAGGCACGAGCTGGACTAAATATAGCAGATTCTCTTCAGTCGTTGAGCGTTACCTTTTACGTCCCTGACCTGCCATTAAAGACGAAAGGCACCTGAACACAGACTCTGAGCATCAGTGAAACCTCACACTGAGCGAAATTCATTTCCTCCGAGTCCGTGTCACTCTCGGCCTCTGAATTATTCACACGCGTCCGTCATGTCAGATCAGCCATATTTAATGTGGCATGCTGATATCTATTGATTGCGTTCAGGAGCAGCTGAAACGCTCTTCAGCTCGAGTGAATGAATGAGGAACGACTTCCTATATATACAGAATTGTGTGTGTTATATTTTCTTGTATAATACAACATATACCATAAAATATATATTAAAAAAATAAAGAAATTTTTTATATATATATTTATTTATATTTAAAAATTAAATATTTAAAAATGATTAATTATTAATTATTGAAACATAATAAAATAATAAAAACATAATTAATTTATATATATATATATATATATATATATATATATGTTTATGTGTGTGTTATTTGAAATAAAACACAAATGTAAAATATGTAATGTTTTTACATATTATTTATGTTTTAAAATACAGCTTTCATAAATTGTAAAACACAGTATGTGTTATATGTACATAATTCATATTTGAAGTTAATTGTATTATTCTCAACTGATTTTAAAACTGATTTATGCTTATTTGTTTATGATTAGTCATTAGTTCAGAAGGATAAGGCTAGAAGCTGCTGCTCTGTCGGTGTTCAGTGAGGGGCAGTAGATGTCGGGTGGTGTTCTGTACAGCCGGGCGTGGGAGGGGCCGCTGGGTGACCTCTGACCCCGCCTGCCATTAATCACTCTGCTCCTGATGTCTCTGTCCCAGTGGGAAAATCAACCCAGCAAGGCATGATGGGAGGGTCAGCCTGGGGCCAATCACGGCGCAGCGTCAGTGAACGATGGCGCCACTCTTAACTACAGGCCTCAGCAGTCCCCAAACTACCCTGTTTATTTAGTTACTGTCAGACAGGGTTAACTAACCAGCATCTGTTCAGATCTCCATTTACATAGAGGGAAAACCAATTCTATATTTTAATATATATTTGTTTAGAATATAAATTAAACTAATATAAATACGTACATCTAAATATTGTCAGCAGCAGATACTGAATGTGTGTATTTATATATATTATATATATTATGTAAACTAAATTTTTATGTCAGATGTAATGATTAATCATATAAATAGTTTTATCTGAAAAAACAGTAATATTATGAAATATTTTTGCACATTCAAATACCTTTTTTGTGTGAAATAATAAATGAATAAATTACACTTTAACACATATTCACACAGAAAACAGCTCTTTTATACTGTAATAATATTTCACATTTTTACGGTATTTTTAACCAAACAAATGCAGCCTCGGTGAGCAGAAGAGATTCTTCCGCTTGTGTGTGTGTGTGTGTGTGTGTGTGTGTGTGTGTTGTTGTGGTGTAGTCAGTATAGTTGAGTAGTGGACGGATGTAGCTGCGGTCAGTATAAATCATTCAGACTCGTGTCTATTGTCTGTCGTCTATTCTTTAGTCTCTGTGTGCTCTTGTACCTATAAAAGCCTGGCTTCCTGCTGACCTGCGTTTTAATTCAGCCATCAATAACCTCAGGCCGACCTTTGACCCCTGCGCTAGCACTAATTGTTAGATGCTGTGTTGAGATGTTTCTGGAGCAGATGACGTGATCTGATCTCATGTTAGCGTGTTCTCCCAGAATGCCGAGCGTGAATCTGACAGGCGTGTAAAGCTCTTTTGTTGTCATGTGTGTGCGTGTCGGGGCGCGTCACATGACCTTTACACTCCCACTGTGTTTCAGCACACATTCTTGCATTTCTGTTTCATGTTTAGCTTGGTAGAGCGAGATCATGAAGCCGTCATGTGAGTGTTTCTAGAGAGGGCTGTTGATAAGAATCACACCCGCATGAGATCAAAGTCTTCTGATGATCATGCACTTGTTCCACTGGAGATTTCGCTCTATTCTGCCTCAGTGATGTGTGTTTTTAGTAAAAACAAGCATCCAAAGCACACTTCAAGTGTTTGTTTTATTGCACTTCTGTTTGTTTTTGTGACACATTGGAGTCAAAGGTTTTGGTTACACCTATTAGTTGTGGATTAGCATGCATATTACTAGAATATTAGCCATGTATTAGTGCTAATTCTTATTCTACATCCCTAGTCCTCCCAATACCTGAACTTAACTGCACTAACTATTAATAAGCAAATGTATTGAGGGAAAAGCCATAGTTAATAGTTAACAAGTGTTACCTGTGCTGACGTTTTCACAGAGGAAATGAATAGTATCTAATTTAGGGCTGGGCGATATGGCTGAAAACCGTATCACGATATCAGTGTTTCATATCAGTCGATATCGATAATTATTGATATTTTTATGACCCATTTAAAATAAGGACCAGGAGAAAAATATATTACATTTCAACATTTTTATTCTAAACTAGTGATGTCAAATGATTAATCATTTATCAAAATAAGAGTTTTTATTTACATAATATATGTGTTTATGCTGTGTTTATTTATTGTTTATATTAAAACACACACGTACAGTTTACATTTTGAAGGTATTTACATGTAAATGCATTTATATATTTATCTTCTTTTATTTAATATATAAACATAACATATTTTCATTAAATAAATACATGCATGTGTTTGTATTTATATATACTGAATAAATATACACCGTACATACAAATATATTATATAAAGAAAGACTTTTATTTTGATTTAAACTTAACCTTCCTCTGATCATAATCCCGTCAGTTATTATGTCAGCGACCTGGAAAACTCAAACAATTAAAAAGTAAACACAATGCCACTGCCTCCGTTATATCTTTGTAGCGCGAGACAACGATATGATGCTGTTTCATGATTGGCTGTTACCAGAGAGCGAGTGCCTTTGTTAATGCAACCAAACTAACTTCGCACCCTCTGTGTTCTATTGATGTGAAGTTCAGATCATCTTACTGACTCGTTCATTTGAGTCTCGTTTTTGAGTCTCTTTTTCCCTAACACTAGTAATCCTAGTAGATCCGTACGCACACTATAATGCTATGATGTTAGTTGTTTGTTCTTTTGGCTTATGGGACTATCACGTCACATGATGAACGAACGACTCAAACCCAAAGACTGGAAACAGGTAAACTAATTCCAGTAAGAACTTCTCTCAGTGTGCACGACTCCCCGAGATGACTCGTTCTTCCTGAGTCACATTAAAGATTGGTTCAAAATGAAGGAATCGTTCAAGAACGACCCATCACTACTGTTTTTATAGATATCGACCGCGACACATATGGTTATCGTTTTATCGCCCAGAGCCCTAATCTAATTTCTGTTGCTCCATAATTCAAAAAATGCATAGAACAGACAGAAAACATTATATTTTCATAGTTTTTTGGGGAACAGAATGTTGTTATTATATATGAGCTAAACCCTGTGTAGAAACCTTCAGGATACAGACAGGAATAACATATAGTTTGGTGGTTTTATTCCTCTCTGTATTCTGAAGGCTCACACTGACTGCAACTTATTTATTATATTCATAACAGACGTGTTGAAAGTACATCTATTAATAGGCTGAGAGTTTTTTTTTCTTCACTTTAGCAGCACTTACAAACACAAACTTCATTCCAAAAAGACGTCTCCTGCAGAAAGTGGAGTGTGTTTTCTTCCTGAACACAATCGGAGCGAGCCGCGGTGTACTTTATTCGTCTCCAGCCGCCCCTGACCTAAAGATAAGCTGCTGACGAGATTAATGCGCGGCTATCAAACGTCTCTGTTATCCAGGTTAGGCTTGTTTGTGTAAAGCAGGCTAATATGTATTTTTGGGTCCGCAGCCCACCTGTGTCTTTTGAAGTGCTGCGGTGGGCGTTCTGTTACGTGGGCGACCTGAACTCTGACCTCTGCACAAACACATCTGCCGCGTGCTTTTCAGCGTGTTCATGGAGTAAAACCGAAACATGGGCTTTTGATGTTTTACTGTTTTATATGTTTTTGTTTGACTTTGTTTCAGAAATAAAAATTGTGGAAAAGCAATTATAATATTTCAGAGATCTTGTATTTTATATTATACTGATGTATAATATATACTGTGTGTGTATCAGGATTGTTATTAAAACTTGCAAATAATGTGCAAATAATTTATGAAAAACTTGTTGTCTTGGCAACTAACTAAAATAAATTAAAGCACTAATACTATAAAATGGAAATTAATAACTGATGAATTCATTTATATTAAGTGCAATGTTAAAAACAAAACAAAATACATATATAATACATACATATAAAATATAATATTTGCACAATATCTGTGTATGTTCTATTATAATATTTAATACATATATATACAATAGTATATATAGCATATAATAATAAAAAAAATAACCACAAACAGCATGAAATAATACTGGTGAATATTGAAATAATATTTACCAGTGTTTCTTTTTTTTTATAGATAATATATAAAGTATAATATATAGTTAAAAATGTATAGATATATATAGTTTGTGACGTCTTGATTGGATGAGCCTGTACACACACACACACACACACACACACGTCGGCTGAGTTCTACAGTTCTAATATGCTGTTTATTGATCTCTGATTGTTTTGTTGCCAGGCAACCTCACACATCCCATAGTGAACTGTATGACTCTGCAGAGGAGTGTTTATTAGGATTATTGTGGTTCATTCCTCAGGTGGGGATTTTATTGATTATGGGCTGGGCTTCTGTCACTATGTTCCTCTTGCTGCTGATTTATAAAGCAGTGAGTCATGTGTTACTGTGATTTTACCGCAGTTCAGGTGTGTAAGGCGTGACGTAAGGCGCTGATGGGTTGTGTGTTGGTGTTTTCAGGGACGCCGGTGAACAGGATCCCGATCATGGCCAAACAGGTGCTGGATCTGTACATGCTGTATAAGCTGGTGACGGAGAAGGGAGGACTGGTGGAGGTCATCAACAAGAAGATCTGGAGAGAGATCACCAAGGGCCTTAACCTGCCCACGTCCATCACCAGCGCTGCCTTCACACTCCGCACGCAGTACGACACACACTCACACACACCTGACCCTAACCCTACCCATCAGATAGTAGTTCAGTAATAGTTTTCTATCTTCTGCTGTAGTGTGCCAGCAGGAAGTATCACTTTACATTTCCAGATAATTATTTGACCAATTATTGTGGTAATCCTCACGGAGATCTGATCTGATCATCATCAGTAAGAAACAGAACAAACTGAGACAGACTCAATCCTTCCAGACAGACTGATGATGATCAGATCAGACACAAATATCACTGGATTAAATAATCTCGCAATACATTGCTAATTGACTGTTTGGAAATGTCCTACTGACACACCACAGCGGAATCTAGAAATAACTGACTTAAAACCATTTCTTAGCTGCTAAAAACACGAGTGTTCTGATTGTTTTGGCCAGCGCTGTGTTTAATTGGTTTAAAAACAGGTTTTCTCTCTCTCTCTCTTTCTGCTGTTTCTCCCTCTTCACTCCACATACTGCCTCCCACTAATTAGCTTGAGGTGATAGATTTATTGATTTATTGATCTATTGATGTGATCTGGATGGTTTAGTGTGGGGGTGACTGTAGTTGCTAAACTGATGCTGATGCAGTACCACACTCTACTGTCAGTCCCAGCAGGGGCTTATTTTACTGTATTTTGTACTATATTTGTATATTTCAATTTATTTGTATTTTTATAGTCTATTTTTCTGTCAAAATGACTGATTTAGTAGCAATAATTAATAGAATTTTGCTGACTTTTTAAAAAATATATAACTAGAATTACTACATTTAGCAATATTATACCACATTAGATTTACAGTGGTTAAACATAAAACGGTAAAAAAAATATTTTTGTATCTTACCAAATTCTGATGATTCATTCATTCACGTTTTTTGTATTAGTTAATTCATTTATTCATTCATGTACTGTATTGCTATCATTGGCTGATTTGGTGGCAATAAGTATTGTAGTATAAAAAGAATACTGTATTTACTGCACAATATTATACAATGTTAGCTGTACAATAGTCATATATGAGAGAAAAAAAGATGTGGAAACAATTTTCAAAAATTCTTTTTAATTAGGACACCACATGTACCATATTATACTACATTAGATGTACATAATCGTACATGACAGAAAAAAAAAAGAGAAAAAAAATGCAGGCTGCTGTCACTTTAAGACTGAACTCACGGATCCGAAATATTGGTGCACATCTAATTTTTTTCCCCCAACTCTTTATATTTAATACATAACCGACTCTTGTTTATATGAATTTCACATAACTTGTCAATAACTTTCCTGTGATTAATTAGTGTTTAATTGGAACACCTGTGCTGTGTTTAAATGCGTTTATCAGACTTTCCTTCAGAATTGGTGCACAGAATGAGACGTGTGTCTGGTCTGTGTGTCTCAGGTATATGAAGTATCTGTATCCGTATGAATGCGAGCGGAAGGGATTGAGTTCTCCTAACGAGCTGCAGGCCGCCATCGACAGCAACCGACGCGAAGGCCGTCGACCCACGTACAGCAACAGCCTTTTCCGATTTAGCCCCTCCCCCAGCTCCGCCCCTCACCTCCTGACCCCGCCCAAGATGCATCTGTCAGCACTGGGGGCCATCGGGGCCCTGAACGGACTGCAGGCATCCCCAGGGCCATCTCTGAAGAAGGGACTGGGTGAGTGATCAAAAATAAACAAAGAAAATGTGACCGAAATTTAAGCAGTTATCTCAAATTAGCAATATAGCTTGATCAAGCAACGACAATTATTAAACAATATTCACGTGACATGCATACTCATATTTATTTTCACAGGGTGTTTTTAAAGAGTTTAATAGAGGTTCTCGCAGAGATTGAACATATGCTGTGTGTTTGTGCTGCTGTAGTGTTTAGTCTGCTGTTACAGCGCCTCCTGTCAACATTGACATGAACTGCATCTTTACACATCTACACTAGTGGAGTGGTATTGAAAGGATGTGGTCATTTTCTGGAAGTTTCATGTGGTAATTAGTGTGTTTCTCCACTTGCTGATTGTGGCAGGGTTTCATCAGAGTCACATGATGTGCAAAATGTGCTATTTTGAAAAAAATAACTTCTGTTTTTTTTTTCTGTTCCTTTTATGAATATCTCTCACAGACAGTAATGCGGAACATTTTTTGTTGATTTTATCTGTTTTTATCTAACAGCATCAATATGTTCATAAATTACGAAACTAAAAACAATTACAAAAACAAAACAAAACATATTTGTTAATTGAAGTAAAATAAACATTAACTTAATTAGTTTAAAAAACATAAACTTGTTTTATTCCAGCTATGGCAACATTTCTTATTTTCATTTATTTTAATTAAAATAACTAAAACTAAATCAATATAAAATATATAAACATTTAGAAAAAACTAAATAAAAATAAAAAAATTTGGTGTTTTTTTTAAACAGTAAAAAAAATGCATAATAAAAGTATAATAAAAATAAATAAATAGGTAAAATAATAAGAAAAAGAATGTTTTCTTAAAACAATGATATTTTAGGTACTTTTTGAGGTTTTTATTAATATTCTGAATTAGATATCATCTCTGACTTTACATTTTTGTTTTATTTTTAGTTAATGTTTTTAGAATAAAAAATGTCTCTATTGTATTTATCAGATTTTATTTCAGTTGTTTCAGTACATCAAGTAAAACGTTTTTTTTTTTTTTGCTGTGGCAAGTAGCTGAAATAAATAGAAACATTAAATAAGTAATAAAATGGGAACAAAATGGCTTAAACTAAAATAAAAGTGAGAACTGAAAGTAATAGAATGTCAACTAACACTGCTAGGAACATGCTGTGTTTAAAAAAGCCATGCTTATTGCAATAATAATACCTATTTATACCAAGTTGCATTGATGCAGAATCTAATTATCATGCACAGCTGATATGTGTAGTAAAAAATTAATTAAAGCGTAAAGAAGTGTACATTTTCTATGTATGTTGGAGCATGTATTATGTATTGATGTTTTATGTATTAATTTTTCCATTAGTCCAGGGACTGCAGATGCAAAAAAACCTTCTGGCTAATTCCAGCACATTGTACTTTTCTAAATTATTTGTGTCATTGTCTCTGTCTGATAAACCACGGGTATGTGTGCAACAATAGCCAACAATATATTGTACGAGTCATATTTTTCGTTTATGCCAAAAAAATCATTGGGTTATTCAGATTGTGTTGTAAACTTCCTACCATAAATATATCAAAACTTTATTTCTGATTAGTAATATGCATTGCCAAGAACTTCATTTGAACGACTTTAAAGGTGATTTTCTCAATATTTAGATATCTTTGCACTCTCAGATTCCAGATTTTCTAATAGTTGTCTTCTAACAAACCAAACATCAATGAAAGCTCATTTATTCAGCTTTCAGATGAAGCATACATCTCGGTTTCACAAACCCGACCCTCATGACGTCTGTGCTTGAGCATCAGTTATAGAGCTTCTCCTCTCTGTCCTGCAGACGACGGCTGCTCGTCCTCCGTGGCGCTGGTGTTCGGTCAGCAGCAGGCCATGGGTCTGGCTCGAGCGGCGACTCTGGAGCAGCTCCGGGAGAAGCTAGAGACGGAGGCTCCGGAGAGGAAGATGGCTCGTCTGGCCGAGGAGCAGCAGAGGCTCCTGCAGCAGGCCTTCCATCACAACCTGCTGGCCATGGCCTCGCAGATCCCCGCAAACGTGCGCCTCGCAGCTCCGGCCCGCGGTCAGTGAGCTTGAGATGCTCTGATACCTGTGTGTGTGTGTGTGTGTGTGTGTGTGCTAATGAGTGTTTGTGTTTGTAGAAGAGAAGCAGGATCTGTCCGTGAGCGTCTCCTCCAGCGGAGCGGCGAGTATCAGCGTGTCTGTGGAAGTCAATGGCATCGTTTACTCAGGTATTGCTCACAGAACAGTCCCAGGATGTATTGCATATTATTATTACTAGGGCTAGGATGATAAATCTGAGTCATAAAAGCGTTCTGAGACGAGGAGATATTACAGAATTATCTAAATGCTCTTCTTCATCAGCTTTGAGTGTGTGAGAAGCTGGATTAGAGCGCCATCTGCTGTTCAGATGCATAATTGTGATGCATTCATTATTATTATTATTATTAGGGATAATATGGGAAGATGTTTGTTGCATGCTTCACAACAACATTCAGTGCATTAATATTATCAATTGTTATCAAAGTTATTAATATGGATGTTATTTAGGATCATCAAGTAGGGGTGTAACACATGGAAACTGTTTCTGCCACTGTATAAAAAATGTAAAAGGTAATTGCGAGTTTTTATCTCACAATTCCGACTTTTTTTCTCAGAATTGCGAGTTATGAAGTCAGAATTCTGAGAAAAAAAGTCCGAATTGCAAGATTTTTCGGGTCAAACTACAGTGGCATATTGACGGATATGAGTTAAAACCGTACAGAATATGTATAAATAGATGCACTGATGGGTTCTCCAGAAAAATTATCTGGCTTGAAGCATACAAAACTAACCATGACCCAATCATTGAATCACATCTTGTGGTTTCCCATGGTGCTTTGCCAGAAAGAACGTGTCGCAAATGAAGAGGAAAAAAAGGCAGAAGTGCCCTTAGTAATCCAAAGTAACAATACATGTATTAATATAAAAAAAATTGGTTCAGTACAGCACTGATATGGTCTTCTCAATGTTTTCTGCGGCAGGAACTCTGTTTGCGCAGAAGTCTGCGTCTGCTGCACCTGGACCCAGCTTCACCTTCTCTGGCTCCGCCCCCAGCCAAAGCCCCGCCTCTTCCTCCTCCTCCAAGGGGCGGAGCTCAGCAGAGCCCTGCGGCTCTCCGTAACCCGTCTGCAGCCGATCACTGAACATCAAACTGTTGCACAACCATTACCTCAGTTACACGGACACACACGCACATAATAACACGGACGAGCCGTTCATCCTTCAAATACAGTCTTATGTAAAAGTCACAATCAATTCAATGCAACAGTTACATAAGACTGGATTCATGAACGATTCGCATAGAAATTCATGCTTGTGTTTCAGGAACGACGTCTGAAAACGCTAAACACAATCAGCCAAACGACAGGCAGGTTTTACCGAACTTGAAGATTTTTTCTTGTTATTATTATTATTTAGAGTGTGTTTCGATCTGTCTTCTGATTACGTTTCGTGACTTTATGATCTTTTTCACACAAGGTTCCTCATTTTACAGTCATACCTCGAACGTCTTGTACCTCAGGATCTGTAGTTTAGGCTTTCTCTGAATGAGTTTGATTTTTTGTAGAATTGGTTTGAATTGGTGGGGATCAGAAATGCTGACGGGACCTCGCTGATTCTCCTCTATGCATGGACCGTTAGGGAAGACGAGTCTCCGAATCTTATCAGGTTCTGCTGTTCTGCAGCGTGTTTGTTTGATGATGTCTTCAAGAACAACCGTCAGATACCTCAGAAACCAGATGAATGTTTCAGTAGATGTTTAAACGAGCGGTCGGCCCTCTGTGGGATCTGAAAAACAAATCACTTCATCTGGATCTCAGGGCAGGTTTTCAATAGCTGGGTGAATCTCATGAAAATCCATATGCATATATCTGCATACATATTTTAGATTTTAATAAGTAGATATACTTAGATTTAAAGAGGTCATCAAATTCTGCATTATTTCAAAGGTTTGGGATCAGTAGGATATTAATAGAGTCTCTTCTTCATCAAGACTTTGGTGTTTATTTGATCAAAAATACAGAAAAACGGTAATATTCGTGCAATTTCTAATACTGGTGCCCTGTTTTTATATACTTGAAAAATAGCAGGATCCAGAAAAGATATATATGTCTTTCCAACATTGATTATGAATGATCATATTAGAATGATGCTGAAAATTCAGCTGTGCATCACAGAAATAAATTACATATTAAAGTATATGAAAATAGAAAACTGTTATTTTAAATTGTAATATTTAACAAAATGTTTTCCCCCTGATAGATTAGGAAACTAATCTATTTAAAAAAATAAATAAATAAAAAGTTTTGGTCTGATCCCAAACTTCTGAACAACAATGTATTTTTTTTTCTATGATTTTATTATATATTTATTTTTATCATACATATGTATATGCAGATAATAAATGCAAGCACGTATTTTATACATGTATGTGTATATATATATAATTACATAATACATACGCATTTGTATAATGTAATTTTATTTATATATATATATATACATATGCATATATTATTTAAATAGTCACAGCACAAAACATCTAAAACCGGCATCATTTCTTATTTCTTTTGGATGAAAAGGTCCTGTTTTTTGATGTTTCATGAGGTTCACCCATGAATGGTGTGATGAAGTTGTCGGCGTAAGCATGCAATCATTCCAGCAAACCCTCGTCCTCTCTCTTCCACACCGACGCTTCAGGGCCTGATGTTATTGTCTGACATGTTTGCTTTCCGTATCAGGAAGGCGTCTCTCTCAGGAAGTACTGTGATGTTTTTAAATGAACTCTCGTTGTTTTTAAGATGATATAAATGGATAATCAGTGGTGAAGTACCTCAGACTCTGCTGTGGAGATTTACACTACATACCTCATGCTGCCGTTTCTGCGCAGGATCTGGAATATGCTGGACGTGAATCCCTCCAGCTGGACTTTTCTTTCTCTTTGTGTCTTTCTCTTGTGGCGAAACCAAACGTGAACTGCATTTGTACAATCAGGTGGCCAAACCTGCTCACCTTAACCAAGTCAAACTGCCTTCAGCTGCTGCACAGCTAGAAACCAAAGACCGGGCGACCTCACGGGTCAAAGGTCACCGGGATGCCGTATGATTGTGATGTGATGGGAAGCACACTCACACACATCTCTGTGTTTGGGTGAGGTTTGAAGGGCATATTGATGTGCTTTCTCTCCGTTCTCAGGACTGATTCTTCTCTGGTCCAGCTCTGATCCTCCATGTTTTGCTGCAGCTCTTCTTCTGTTTGAACTGGATTAAAAAAAAACTTGTGCAGATTCTTTGTCCCACTTTTATTTCTGTGTCTAATGCTTTAAATGCTACAGGTTTTGGAGTCATAAATGGTTTCCAGGATCCATACACAATGTTCAAAGCTTGTTTCAGCCATGGAGCAATGCAATTAAAAAATTCCTTACAATTTTTTTTTCAGGTGATGCCATTTTTCTTGCATCTGTGAGAAATATTAAGACATGAACCTAAAGAAAAAGTCGGAAGACATAACTCAAAATTGTTATTTTGAAGAGCCACTTTTGTTTTCCGAACCTGGATGGTTTGGGTTGTGGTGCTGTCTATGGAGGGTCAGATAGCTCTCTGATGAGGGTGAGTAATTAATCACAGTATTTTCATTTTGGTGTGAACTAACTCTGGGTCTTCACAAACTCATTACCGGCTCGAATAGACATTCTACTGAATAAAACAATCAAGTTTTTGGTTTGTAATTTAATAACATGATGAATGTAGGGCCTATTTATGCAACCCAGATAACACACGTACGTCTGCAAGATGTCTGTTAAAGATCTCTAGATCTGGCTGTCTAAAAACATCTGGCAGACTCTTACAGATGTCACTTTTACATGCATTCTAAATCAGAAACATCTTAAAGACATCTAATAGACGTCTATTTGACAGCTAAAAGGAGAGGAGCAAACACATCTTGCAGATATAAATGCAGACGTCAAAAAGATGTCTCCTAGATGTATGTGTGCCCTCAGGGAAGCATTCTTTTATTTTAGCCTGTGGTATATGTTTTTAAAAACTGATGTTTTATCTGAACACACTGGTTTGTAGTGCAGTGTTACTGCACGTTGTTATTCATCTATAGCGGCTGATGAGGAAGCTGGATGTGTTTTGTAGTATAAACAGGTAAAGTAACTCAGTCTGGGTTCTCCTGGAGGTGGCGCTCATGCACAGAGATGCTGATAGATCTTTAAATATGGCTTTTTGTGATTCTGCAGGTCCTCGTTTTGAGTCCTGTTCGATTTTTGTACCTTCTTTAACATTTGTGTCTGCTTGATTAGAGCATGACATTTCCTTGGTTAGTAGTATGCTTCTCAGGGCTTTAAACATGTCTTTGTGTGATTCATTGTAGTTTGTTGTTTATCAGTGTGGTTTATTCTTTACACAAAGCTCAGCTTCTTTCAGTTTCAGGAATCATGAAATGCATTGTTCAGCTGTTGTCACGGATGAACTTCTACACACTCCATTACCAAACGTGTTCGGCAGCACATGTGTTATTTCTTTAGTTTGAGCTTGTCAGCATAGGGATAAAGCGGAGCGTGTTCGGCGTGCTGCTTAAGCAGAAGGCTCAGGGTTGGAAGAGCTGTCGAGCTCTAGGGTGCCTAGCCAAGATGGAGCTGAGGAAGCTTGAGATCTGATAGGATGATAGAATGATTAGAAGATTAGGAGCCGGAGATCGTGATCAACTGCCTTCGCACCCTCCTCCTGAAATGTGTTTCAGGAAACTATATTTATCTTGAATTTTCCTATTTTCTAGCAAGTTAGAAATATTGTGCATTCTTAAAAATACTAAGAATTTTATTGTTTTTCTTAAAATAAACTTTTGTAAAGATCTAGGCTAACCCCCACGCTGGAATTTATCATTTTTATTAATTAACAAAAAAACATACAGCATTAACTAGATATAATAAATATTACTACTTTATGATAATCTAGTTTATGACAATATACGCATTTTATATTAAAAGTTATGTAAGAGGTATTTTTTAATCGGAATTTTATGTTTTATTTTCTGAGAAAAAAGATACATGTTATTAATTTTGGGGAGAACAAAATATTCTTGAATGTTTTCTCAAGTCTGATGAAACTGGCGGTGTGTAAATTATTATGAGATCAGGAGCCGCAGCATTACAACAGAAGTGAAACGTGTGGAGGCAGAAACTATCAGTGATGATGGTGCTCATGGGTAATCACAGAAGTGGGAACAGGGGCGTTTAAAAGTGTTTAATTAGAAGAATCACTGTGTGAAATGGCAAAGTCCTACACTTGAGAGTGACTGATGCATTGATGACATTGGTTCCAGTTTTGAGGTTAGAGGCGGGGGGCAGATCCTGTGGGTGGGGGGTGTCTTCACTTCCTCTCACTGAAAGGTTTAAGGCACTTAATCATTGTGAAATCATTGTTTCCTTCAGTTGCGAAATTTCACATTGTAAGAGAGTTCACAGAGCAATAAATACAAAAATATAAATCACAAAGTACAAAAGAGGAAAACAATAAACATCTCCTGGTAAAGACTTGTATCTCTCTCTCTCTATATATATATATGTATAACCAAGTTAGAGAAGGGGTTAAGACCTGCTTAATCCATCATCTCCTTATTACACTTCAACATCTATCTCTCATAAATAACTTCATACAAACAGTCAAGACATTACAGTATGAATTATGTTTGCTTATGGAGCAACAGAGTTCAAATTTAAAACTAAACCAGTGAAACGACACCGAACACATCATGAGTCAGGATCCACATCCTGTATTGCTCAGTTCTTTTTCCAGAAATGCTGATCAAGGTTACTGTATTAAAATAACCCCTGCTGTACTCACAGCTAGATAATCACAGCTTGGTAACAATACAAGACATTCTTAAATGGCCAGTCATTTTTTTAAGGAGGACCACAAGGAGTTTTCAGCAGAACTAGGGTTAATAATGGCTGAAAGTCATTAGATGATGTAAAATATTACATAATGTGTCACTGATTGTCAGAAACCACAGTGTGTCATCATCTTTGTTTTGCAATAAGTGGCACCTGATCTGATATTTCTTTGTCTAATGTAATGAAACGTAAACATGACGAAAGACAGCTGTACTTTTTCAACGTTTTTTCCTAAATTACAAGTCCTTAGGAAACTACAATCACAAATACTCATTACACATACGCTAGCAGAGATCGGTTCATTATTTCCTCATGTTACAATAGTAGCTAGAAACTCTCGAATGACCTGCATAGAAGTGAGTCTCTACATGAGCCTCTTTTCTATACTGAAATTCTTAGTATGCTCTTGTACTACTAAAATGATCAGTAAATTAGTTTAAAAATCAATTAAAAATCTTGATTTCTTTTTGTCGGCTAAACCGTATAGACGTCTTGTGATAAAAAAGCTGTTTTTAGATCGAGAGGAACCTAAACTGAGTTTCTGTCCAAATGTTTGACCGATCACAAGACAAAATAATCATAGAAATAACAATAATAACATCCTTTTACCCCTCCTCTCCCACATCCTCCTCGTGTGTCTTCATTCTCTCATGACTGATGAGTAAACACACTTTTATGAGAAGCTCTGTATTGCACAAATACATTTACCATAAATATAAGCCTGGAGCACAGGTACATTTGTAAAGATACCCAACAAAAATTATTTGGAAAAATGTCTACTTCCTTTTTCATTAGTAATATTAATTGCCAACCTTATTTAAACAACTTTAAAGGTGATTTTCTCAATATTTAGGGTTAACCCTACATACATACTGTACATATACACATACTCTCTTTATATATAGATCATGCACACACATATATACATCTATTGCTGGGTTATTGATCTTTCCACGACTAACCAGAGATGCTTCTGTGTCTGTAAAGGCATCTCTGTCACGACTAGCCTATTTCATCATGATCAGATTCAAAATGGTTAAAACAGGATGTATACACAGTATATGATCTACATTATCTGTGATCATTCTGTTTATGACGAGCGTTTGTTTGCTTTTCTTTGAGCCCGGTAGACCCGTTACAGAACGCGCCAGGGCCCATCAGTCAAAGGTAATAAAAATAGAAATATAATATTCTAGATACTATATAAAAATATGAAACAGGATTGTTCGTTCGGCTCGCGTGAGCAAGCAGCATGCATGTACCGCTTGCCGTTATCATCGCTGACGAGCATCATGGCGACAGGACAAGAAACGGAAAGGAGATGCAGAATGTTGCGCTTTTCAAGAAAAATTGACAAACGATTATTGTTGAAATCACAGGACAAACACGCTTCAGCGGAGCCCAACAAGCGGTTTTCACAAAACCACATTCTGACCTAGAGAGAGTTCTTCATACAAGTGCTGTGATGAGCGAGCGAACAGCTGAACAACAGAAAGCTGGAAACACTGTTCATCTTCCTACTCTACAAGAGCACGCTAGTGAGTGTGCAAAACTGCTTCATGCATTTGGTGAGAGGTTTCAAGAAATGAAAAGTGAATAAAATGAACTGAAGATATTTGCTGACAACTTAAAACAAAAAACAATGGAGCAACAAAGTCAAGCCCTTCTGAGGAGACATAAACTAATATTTTGCATCTATTTTCTGTGAGCAGTTCTTTTCAAAACTGACTCCTGCAAGACTGGCAAACCAGCTGAGAGAAGCATCAGTGCCATCTGACATTACACGCCTTGCCAAAGAGAAAATCCAGCCATCACATCACAGAGGTTAGTAATATATATTTGCAATAATTTAGTATGGCCCTTAAAGGATATTAGAAAACTGTAAATAGCGCTTGAGAGAAAACAGGTTCCCCAGCCCTGCGCCAGTGACCAGATACCGCTTCAATGGAAATATCTCATCAATGGCAGGGAATGAGTTAATAAATAGATGTGGATGGAAATTCAGGTTTAAAAAAAGTGCACTTAAAGTACTGATTTTGTACTTAATATACTAAGTACTTGTGCTATTTGGGACACCATATTAACTAACTGCTTTTAACATGCTATCTCTGTATTAAAAGTATATTAAGTATAAAATCTGTACACGAGTGGAGGTGTACCTGGTAAGGTCAAGGTAATACTTTCAAAAGGTCAGCAGCAGAATGAGAGAGGCTGTGAGGGTCAGTAACAGAGCAGGAGTGAGACGGACCCCATCTGATCGGCTCATGCTGAGTTTGTATTGGCTGACTGTCCTGGTATAGCTTTCCTCTGAAGACTCACATCTGTACTCTCCTTCATGACTCGTATTCATGCTGTAGATGAGGTACAAACAGCCCTGCTCCGAGTGCTTGCACTCTTGGCGTGTTTCACCGTGGGACCAGTGGTACGTGGCGTGGTGTGACGTGATCGGGCAGTGGAGGAAGTATCTCGAGGATGGAGAAATCACCGTCACCTCGCCATCTCTTTCAGTCTTCGACGGCGCAGCTTCAGGCTCATCTGTGGAACACACACTCATGTCATGCATTTGTTAATCCGACGGTAGCACTTTATTTGAAGGTGTCCATAATACAGAGTAATTATTATTAACCGCCCAAATGTTTCCAGAAAGAAAGAAGGCGGAGCTATGATTCTGTCTGTAGTGTTGCTGCGGGCGCCATGTTCTGGAG
>JAUCNO010001137.1:95865-111341 GCA_032353835.1 Enteromius viviparus | reverse complement strand
GTGTGTGTGTGTGTGTGTGTGTGTGTGAGAGAGAGTTAGGGTTAGTGTGTGTGTGTGTGTGTGTGTGTGTGAGAGAGAGTTAGGGTTAGTGTGTGTGTGTGTGTGAGAGAGAGTTAGGGTTAGTGTGTGTGTGTGTGTGTCACGGGACTCATTATTCTGCATGAGCGGGTCAGAAGCCCGGGGTTGGAGTGGTTTGACTAATACTAATGTTATCCTCACAATGATGTGCCTCTTAAGAAGATCATCTGATTCTCTTCACATATTGAGTCTGTGACGGATCACAGTTCACACACCCTTCCCTCACTTCAGCTGCTACTAATGCGTTTTCTTCTTACTGCAGGTTAATCAAATCAACATTTCACCTAATATTATTATTTTTAATAAAAAATAATAGTAGTAACAATAATTATTATTATTTTCCTTAAATACTCTTTACACTATATTGAAATATTACAACATAAACATTTTGTTTAATATTTGTTATTTTTTAATAGTAATAATCATAGAATACATAATAATTACTATGATTATTACCTGATTGTAGAATTGTAAGGTTACATAATTTAATTTGAAGTAATATATAATAATAATAAGCATTTTTTATGGGAAGCTGAAATCAAATGTTTAATTTATTTCTAGGAAATAGAGCTCAACTTTAGTTTAGTTTAGTAAAAAATACAGCTAAACGGTTCTGAATGAGTATGAAAGTGTTGACAGATATGTTTCCAATCTACAGAACTGAATATGTTCAAAATATAAACATGTGAGAACAATACAAACTGGTGGTGCTGGTTCATCTTGCCATATTTTACTTCTTTGTGCAAAACACTGAGCAAAGCGCATTATGATTGGATGGATAGAAACCTCACATCTGATTTGCTGAAGATAACATCTGTATAAAAACTCTGTCTGAATACACGAAAGTACAGTACAAGCAATATGGAAACATCCAGAAATCTGCTAAAAATATTTATGAATTGAGTTTTTGTAAATCCTAGTTTTTGTTATAGTTTCTTAAAACTTACAATGAATAATAAAAGTAAATTAATGCATTAATTATGCCTCGTAATGCAGTGATGATCTGATGAATAATTGGAACCACAGTTATAATGCGTTATAATACTGTTATAGTTTCAGAAAACACGGTGAATGCTATAATGCATTTTAACTTTGGTTACAATTATTTATAAAAAGATTAGTGCTGACAAACCATGTACTGTGTATAATTATTATGTATATATACTGTATATATATATATATAAATACACAAACTTGCATATATATATATATATATATATATATATATACAGGAAGTAATATTTGTATATTAAGTATATTTATGTATAATATAAATTATACATACATGTAAGCACATAAATTCTCAAAATATATACTGTATGAATGTGTATTGATATACATAATATTTTGTGTACAGTGCACACACATATATAATTTAAACAAAAACTTATTTTGGATGTGATTAATCATGATTGATTGTTTGACAGCACTAATAAATACACATACATGCACATATATATTTCACAAAAATTATGTTTATATATTAAATATATTTACATATAATATATTGTATGCATGTGTACTTGTACAAACTAAATTCTACACAGTACAAAACATTATGTAAACATTTGGATAAATTGATAAATCATTTGACAGCACTAAAAACATAAAGCACAAAGGCTTAGTTTAATGAATGTAAACTAGCTTACTCAGTTTTTTGAGACTATTTTAGCTCCGTATGTTAATTCAGTCAGTATGAATCATTGTCCATCTTTGAGAAGCTCATCGATGAGAGTTTATCTGTCAATAACAGGTCAAAGAAAGTGTATCTGACTGCATCTTTGTTTCAGATCTGAAGAACCGGATCCAGTTCACGACGCGTTCCCACTGCAGTTCAACACAGCGTCGCTCCTCTGAGAGATCTGCTCTGTCCTGATCTCACACACACTCTGAATTCAGATCAGAGCCACGCTGTGTGAACAGAAGTGAAGTCTCTCCTCGTCACCTGATGTCGGTCTGTCTGTGGGGGTGAACTCCCGTCCGAGGAGCGGTCAGTCAGTGTCCAGAGGGTCAGGAGCGTGTTCTCCTCTGAGCCACACGCGTGCACGATGCACAACACGCCATCTGATAGTAATCGTACACGCAGAGACGCGCCTGCACCACCACGTTACAGTTGAAGTATTTATCACGACACTTCTCATCTGAAACAGACACATTCTTTTTTAAATGCATCCAGATTTGTTAATTATTATTATTATTATTGTCATTATTCTCAATGATGATTATCATTTGATTATTATTACTATACTTGTATTTTCATAATAAAAGCAAACTTATTCTAATAAATACAGTAGAAGCTATAAATCAAAAATGAAATAAACTAAAAGGGCAAAAACCTTTTTTTTTTTTACTTTGTTTTGTTTTAGTTACATAATTTTCTAACAACTTCTTTCTTTTGATTTTGAGTAAATGTAAATAATTTTCAGAGGTGTTCTTATTAAATGAGCACAGATTAAATATGCTGTGGCATGGTTACATATTAATGACAGACTGACCAATCAAAGGCAGGCAGGGCTCGGGGTGACACTCCTCCTTGTCGTGTGGCTTCAGTGTTTCCTCGCAGCGGTCACTGGTCATCATGTCATCTGTCAGACAGCGCACCTCTCGCACACGGAAGCCCGTCTCACACGTCTTTGAGCACTGCTCACTCACACACACACACACACACACACACACACACACACACACACACGTGGTTGTGAGGGTGTTTTAGAGTGATGTGGTATTACTCTGTGTGTGTGTGTGGTCTCACCATGCTCCAGTCGGTGTATAACCACTTAGCTCCGCAGGCTTTGAGGAAGCAGCTCTGCTGACTGAGAGGTTTATCCAGAGACGAGCATTCATACGACGGCATCACCGAGACACCCTCGTCAGAGCGCATCAGACACACCACTGCCCTCTGCTGACTCCCAGAACCACACTCTGCTGAGCACTGACACACACACACACACACAGAGAGAGAGAGAGACATACAATAAGAGTTAATGCCTGTAATTCATCAACACACTCACATAACTGTCACATATGGAGTTAAACACATTCAATATTTCATATTTTAATGATTTATTTTGATAGTTTTTATTTTTTTATTAGTTTTTGTTGTTTTGCATTTTGATTGAACATTTTTATTTTTTTTTAATTACATTTTAATTTGTTTTAATTTTTTTAATAATTTTTTTAAATGTAGCATTTTTAGAATTAAATTAATTTTTTGTGTTTTATTTTTAAATAATTTAAAGAATTTTAACCATTTAATAAATTTGTGGTAAGCATTTATTTTGAAAAAAAAAAAAATGGTATTTTTATTTTTTTTTAAACTTTTTTTTTATAGTTTTAATCACAATATTATTTACATTACTTTTTAATTTGGGTGTAAAAGTGTATTTTGAAATCATTCATTATTTAAATTCTGCATTTATATCAATCCATTTTTAGAAAGATAATTATTTGACTGCAGTTTTACCTTTTTCATTCATTAACTCCAAATTTACAGTTTTTTTCAGCAGATTAAACACGTTTTCAAAACTTGGCCTATTTTTTCCAAACTTCACACACAAATCAAAGAACTACACACAAAATGCTAAATTCTTCATATCTCTTTCAAAATGAAGCGCTTCATTCCAAATATCACAAACACATCTTTAAAGCATACATTTCCATAATATTCATTCCTGTTGGATTTGTGTTGCGGTCGTACCTGACTCCAGGGCCCGGTGAACCACTCGGTGCGGCTCTCACAGGGGCCGTTGTTGCAGGCCTGGGCCTCGGGGGGCCGTTGGGCCCCGCAGCGCTCCAGGGGCAGGCTGCTGATGTGATTGGTGAGGCACTGAACAGTGCGTGTCCTCACACCCATACCACACTCCGCCGAGCACTGCATCACACACACACACAGGTTCATCACAGCGACACACACCTGAGCACAGACCTGAGCGTGACTCACCTGAGAGCTCCAGTCACTGAAGAACCAGCTCCTGGTACACACACCTGCATCACAGTTCTCCACGTCACTCGGACGCAGCTTCATGTTACACTCGTCGTCAGCCACGATATCTCCCACATTACTGACACAGTGCACCTCCCGTGACCTTTGACCCACACCGCAGGGTACTGAACACTGAGACACACACACACACACACACACACAGGGCTTAACATTAAGACGCATCAAGAACCAAAATCTAAGTAAAACTCAAAATTAAATGTTAAATTGTTTTATTAATTCTAACAATGAGAACAAGATATGGTTTGACATGATCTATAAATCCCAAATATT
Organism: Enteromius viviparus; assembly: GCA_032353835.1. Taxonomy (NCBI): domain Eukaryota; kingdom Metazoa; phylum Chordata; class Actinopteri; order Cypriniformes; family Cyprinidae; genus Enteromius; species Enteromius viviparus. The sequence continues at coordinate 106,990 of JAUCNO010001137.1, read as the reverse complement.
GCTCTGTAATATTAGTATTTTAAGTGCTGAGTGTATGGTGTTTTTAGTCTGACTGATGAGACTAGTGCGGTTCTCAAGCCCAAGCTCCGCCCACTGCCCCTGCTGATAGGCTAGTGCTCTGAGTCCTCATGTGTGCAGCCAATCAGCATGGAGCAGGGGCAGTGATGGACAGCTGTCACTCACGGGGCTCCAGTCGGAGCGGATCTGCCACTCGCTGCAAATCTTCAGCTGGCAGGAGCTGCTGGTCTCGGGCCGCTCCGTCTGCTGACAGAGACTGCTGGGAACAGTCAGAGTCCGGCTACTGTACGACTGACGACACAGAACCTGACGATACTGGACTCCCAGACCACATGACTTACTGCACTCCGACCACTCACCAATGTCCCAGCTAAACACACACACACAGAAAGAGAGAGGCGCACACACAATTACATACCTTTTGTACAAAAGCAGAAACATCATGCAGTATATTGTTCATATCAACCATGCCCAAAACTTGCTCTGAAACCATGTGCATCGTGAAGAGTGCTATAGAAGTTATTTTTGACCTGGTGCAATATCACCACTAGATGTCAGGACAAGCACGGGACTAGCCACACAATCAGTTCTTAACTAAACCCTGATCAAACTCACCAGAACAAGATCCTCAGGCCTGCAGGATCATTAGAATCACAGGCAATCTGATCAGGGTTTGAGCTCTTCAGGACAGGGACCCCTGATTTACTGCTAACAGCGACACACACACACTCGAAGAAGAAGAGGACACTCACAAGGCCGGGCAGGGCTGGACGTTACACGGCTCCTCCTGAGGACTGAGTTTAGTGCTGCTGTTACACAGACCGCTTGAGACATGAGCGTGAGTTACTCGATGAACACATATGAACACGGGGAACCTGTGACCTGAACAACACAAACACTACTCAACAGACCAGCAACCCATTCAACAAACCTACACAGTCTCAGTAATGGATGTAAATGGGTGCCGTCAGAATGAGAGTCTGATAAAAACATGGATTAGTTTGATCTTCTGTCTTCTCCAGATGTTAACTGATGGACCGGAGTGCTGTGGATTATTTTTATCAGACTCTCATTCTGACGGCACCCATTCACATCCATTACTGAGACACATTTCTCCAGGTCTGATGAAGAAACGCACGCATCACACTGATCCATGTGTGCGCTGTTCTCTTCAGTCTCACTGCTGTGTAATGTAATGAGCACCTCGTCCACAGGAGGCGCTGCAGTCTGTGGCGCCGCTCAGCTTCCAGTTATATTCTTTGGCTCTGGTTGAAGGCGGAGCTGCAGGAAGCTGATTATCCGGGACAGGAGGAGGGTATCTGACCCTTGACCTCTCATGACCCTCCGGGATCAACCGTCCGTTAGCATCGGAACCAGCCGGACCGTTCACAGTGTTCCCTGTGGAGCAACGCAAGATACAGTGCACTGAGTACAGGGATTTCTCACAGACAACACAAAGACAGAGGTCTAAAGAAACATTTTGTCTTGGATTGCATGATTACATCCCAAAAACGACCTATGGAAAAATGAGCATAATATACATCCACCCACTGTCCAGCTGGTTCTCTTTAGGACGAGGAGCATCTACAGCGTTCTCTGACGGCATGACGAACTCATAATGGACTCCTGGATTGGGCTGCTGGTAGATCATCTGAGGAGACAGCTTACTGTCAGTCTTTCTGCATCAGTGAAGGCCATTTAAACATCCTAAACATCTCCTGTCAAACATACTCCAGCTAACAGCGTCTTGCTTTCAGATATTTATCAAGTTCGAGAACATTAAACATCAATCTCCATGATGTGAGGGAAGTATTAATGGTAATAATAATCCTCATGTAAATGTCACTTTGGATAGAAACATCTACTAAATAAATAAAAATGTCCCATCCATAATAATATTAATAATAATGACTACAAATTATTTAATTGTTTTATAATTAGACTAATAATAAATATTATATAAATAATTCAGTATTATATTGCAAAAATTCAAACATGTCAATAAATAGCTAAACAGATAAACATGCATGCAATAACAATAACAACAAACTAATTTCTAGTTTCACTAAATTCAGTACAATATTATAATCATTAAATGTGTTCAAATAGCAAAAGTGGCAACAAAAGCTAAATTAATTAATAAGCATACATTTAATACAAAAAAGGTTTAATAACCCAGAATTCTACAATTATATTACTAAAATAAAACATGAATAATTCAGTAACATGAGTAAGAAGGACAGAATAGACGTGCTAAGAGCAGAGAGGTAGTGTTGAGGTGTCACTCACAAACACGTCCAGGATCTCGTTGGTGGGCCCCGCGGCTAGGAAAGACTCTCCTGCGGTGCTGCTGATCTCATTGGGCCGTCGGTACGTGAACATCGTTCCCACTCCCTCATACATTCCTGGACGGTCGATGGCCCAGTTTCCATTAATAATGGATCGGCCAGACCGGCTGAGCAGGGCTGCACACACACACACACACACACACAGTAGCTGCTCAGAGTTATGGCCGGATTGCTGCTGACAGGGAACTTTTAACGGTTAACAGTGTTCTGACACATGCTCATAAACTCAGTGAAACACACAGCTCACGCTCACTGACCTCAGGCTCATCTTCGCTCTCTGAGCGTTTACTCGGGATGTTTATTGAATCATGTGGCTCATAAATCAGGGAAAGGAAAATCCGGTGTCCTGACACTTCATCTTAGCTGTCAGATTTTAACCCTTACAGGTTTACTGCGCATGTGCACATCAATATCACGTCACTTTTATCACTCTGAATGATGATAATTACTGCATTAGTATTAGTGCAAAGGGTAGTTTGAATTCTCTAATAGAATCTCTAGCCACAACCACAAACACAAAATTACTGTATTTGCATTACTGTAAGAGGTCGGTATAAAATACAATCTACACTCAGTCAAACATTCAGTCAAAGATTCTTTGAACCATCTCTTTCTCATTTAATAATCTGAAGAATAACCCTGTGTGAAACATGTTAAAGGTTCTTTCTGGAACAATATATATCACAAAGCACCTTTTTTTAACAGTGTAATAGGTAGAAAAAAATATTGTTGTTGGTTTCCGGTCGTAGCTGTATCCCTTCTAGCCACAACCACGAATAACATACTGTATTTGCATTACTGTCAGGAGCAGGTTTAGGTCTGCACATCTCAGTGCTTACGGTATTGTTTGAATACGATTCTTCTTACCGATTCTGACTCTTATTGATTCCAAGTTTTGATTCCAGTGTGGTTAAAAAAAGATGTTAAACATTTAGATATCAAACTTATTCAGTTTCTCTTTTTGCAAAGCATTTAATTGCTGCTGAACAGCATGAATAGCATAAAACCTGGTGTATATGTTCAGCTGAATGATGGAGTGTGTGTTATTCTGCGGCTGAGAGAAAGAAGGACGCTCATTACAGCAGAGACTATAAAAACTCATTCAGTCTGGGCCTTTAATGAACAAACCAGCACTTACAGAGAAACAGAAATATGTGTGAGGATGTTTTCTGCTGTAATTGCACAGATCTGATGTGTTTTACAAGCACATAATGGTTAAGAGCTGGTTTAAAGTGAGCTGGTCTGAAATAACTGCTTCAGCTGCGGAAAACAGATTTGACTTTTTAAGGCTACTCTCACACTACAAGCCTTTGGTGCTCAATTCTCATTTTTTGTGTAGTTGTTCACAGTTTTGTTTTAAATGTGGCCGATATCATATTTTCAGTGCAAATAAATCATGATTCAGAACTGCCCCGCATGCACAACAGGGTTGCCAGGTTTTCACAATAGATTCCACGCAATTGCTGCTCCTAGTCCAAAACTAGCCCAGTTGTGTTTTCGGTATAAACATCACATTAGCAGAGTCACTTCAACCCAAAGCGTTTAAAAACAGCACATATTAACAGTAGAAAAGCATCACAATTCAGCGCGAAAACTGTGGACTTGACAACACTCGCACAGCTCTAATGAATTCCAATATAATTGTTTAGACAGGGGTCACATTGCAAAACATTTGACCTGTATCGGATTTAAGACCTCATATGGAAGTGACACAAATTGAACATTTTGTGCAGATTTGGGCCACATTTGCCTGCTGTATGAACATAGCAGAAAACACATTTGGAGATTGCTGCTTTAATAAATGGAGCCACAAAATTACATCCAATCAGAACATTTATTATAAGCAGCAGTTATTGTTACAGTTGCTATAGGTGTAATTATAGTTATCACTTCAGTTAGCAATACAGTTATCATTTCAGTCATCATTAATGGTATTATGGTAATTATAGTTATTACAGATATGGTTTGTGCTGTGAAAAGCGCTTTACTCACCCAGGTAGTTCCTGCTCTTCACCATCTCGGTGACGTTGATCTTGGTGGCTCCCGGCGGGATCTCCACAATCTTGTGATAGCCCACTTTGGACAGACTGTGCTGGAAAAGGCCGGACACAAGCTTACACGCACTGTTATCCCCTCCACACACACCACATCTATCAGGAACCTTCCCAGAACCCAGGAGATCATCACAGCCGGCGCTCTGCAGGACAGGAAGAACTGGATCAACTAAACCACCCATCTCAACAACAACACATCATATTCCATCTAAGCTACTAAAAGAGGTGCTTCCAGAAGTCATAGATCATCTTCTAAATATAATTATTTGGTAATTGTCATTACAATATATCATAAAAACCATCAAACTGGCTGTTATTAAGCTTATTAAAAAAAAAAAAACTTAACCCCAAATAATTAATTAATTACACACCTCTTGAATCTCCCCGTTTTGTCAAAGATACTAGAAAAGATCATTACAGTATCATTACAACTATGTTCCTATGTTATCTGTGAGGATTAGAGTTACAAGTGACCTTCTCATAAGTCTTATCGTCCAATCGTGGTTGTATCTCTTTATTAGTGCTGCTGGATCTTATCCCTGCATTCTATCGACCACAACATTCTTTGGGTATAGACTAGAACACTTTGTTGGCATGGAAGTGCATTAGCTTGGTTCAAACTGTTTTTATCCTACCATCATCAGTTTGAATGAAGAGGTATCATTCCAAGCACAAGTGCAGTATGGAGCACCTCAAGGCTCAATATTAGGACCATTAAATGTCACGCTTTGCATAGGGTCTTTCACACTGTAGATCGAGTACTTATTTCCAAGAGAACTAATTTCTCCCTCAGGCTATTCTCCTGGTTCCATTCGCACCAGCAGTAAAGCGGCCGAAAGTGATGTCTTTTTGCGCAGCATTAACAAACGCCAAAAACTGTTAAATGAAAAATGCTATAATCAGAGCTGATAACGGAGATAGAATGTAAACATACAGTTTACACAATTGCAAGAGCAAAATGTTGGGCTAAGAGACTAAATTCTTTATGACCACTTACATCGAAGCTGAGAAAAGAACACAACACTGCAGACAGCAGGTAAATGCCATTAACGCTGTTTTCCATGTTCACAAGTAAATATGTTTACATGGCTTTTTAAAAAAGCCATGCTTGTGATGAAAACATGCCACAGTTCTCAAAACACCAGACTCGTCTTAACCACGAACAGTCAAAAAATAGTCCAAAAGAACTTGAAATCCATATTCCACTGGACCATGATGTGGTAACCTCACCAACAAAGAGTCCTTCTAAAATGCATGCAAATACATTTTCTTAAACCCTTACCATCAATCCAAACATAGGCCATGCATACATGTACCGCCTCCTTAGACTGGGCTTGAAATGATACACTTCCCATCCAGGACACAATGTGTTGAGCAGGTCGAGTCTTGCTGGATACTGCTGTTTGCTATTGCTAACTCTCTCTACCACATGGCTTTACTTAAAGCCATAGTCCTTTTTTTGGATTGACAACAGTTAGCTTATAATAATGTTTTCTAAACTGAGTGGAAATTCAACCATGACACGTCAAGTGTGTAAACAAAGAAGTTGTCCATGCAAGTATAGGCTATCTCCTCACTCACCTCTGAGGATCCTGCAGGAAATAATTTGAGAATAAAATATAAAACTACATAAACTACATAGTTTGATGTGATATGACCTAACCGACTATTGGTAGTGTGATTTATTGAAATTCTTTTTTCCTCAGTTGGTCAGAACAAAGCGTGGCAGACTGGCTACTTGTTCAGATGACAATATACAGTGAAAAGTCTTATTTGAGTCATAGATTCATCCGTGCAAGAGCCGTGCCGGAGTACAACCCACGTAAGAAAATTATTCCGAAAGGAACTTCAATTGCAGGTTTTCAAATAGAGAGGGCGACAAAGAGGCAAAACTTAAACACCTAAAACACTCTAGCACCCCTAGTGTTAAGGAAGAAAACTGATCACAAAATTCTTATTAACGGGTCGTAATTGAATTAATGTGGGCAGTCCTATAGTGCAGTGAGCCCAGAGCTGTGGGCCTCGCCTAGGCAAGTCTGAACTGGACCTGTTTAAGTTTGATGGCCCTAGCCCACTGTTCCCACAAAACACCAGCATGGGCCCTGCAAGGACATGTTTGCAGGGTAGAAGTCTTGTGATCAGTTTGTCTGGCTAATGGTTTGTACAGCTTGATGTTTTCATGATGCGACGCTGACGTGAGCGGAAATGACCATTAATCAGACGTCAGCGCTGGACACAGAGAATATATTTCTCTTTTCAGCACTTCATAAATCCAACCCAGACTGTAAAAGCAAGGGTTTAGTGAGCAGGTGCAGAAAGACGGGAGTGAACGACAGAGAGAAAACTAAAATGAGAAAATGATGGAGGAAAAGAACTGGAGCCGACAAGCCTGTGGGAGGTACAGACACAAACACCCACAATCCCTTGCTGAAGTCAGAGCCAGCGGTCACTCAGCGTCTGACCTTCTGTCAAACCCTGACCAGCTCTCCAGAACAACGGCTGTCTCGTCCAGAGCACTGTTACTGATCCACAACCAGTGAACTCACACGCAAACATACAGCGCTCACTGGAGACGAGGAATGGTTTGTCTGCAGGGTTGCCAGGTCTGCAAAACAAAATTGAATCAACTAATAAATAAAACTAACACAAATCATGCTTTCAAATAGCATTCGGGGGAGATCGCTTCAACCCCCAGACCTCAAAAACAACCCGAGACAACTGTGAAAAAAGTAGCCCAATTTCTGCAGCAAAACTGTATATTTGGCAACCCTGTTTGTCAGTAGATAAAAACATTACCAGAACATTGTCATCTGATTTTACTGATGCTAATATAGTTATCGTTATTGTTATCACTGTGCTGCTGAACGGAATTATAGTTATATTGATACATGTAATCAATATAGTTATTAAATGTATGGTTAAAATTGTCATTAAATGTAATTCAAATTTCTCAGAATTTATGTCACACAAGAATTGTAAGAAAGTCAGAAGTGATTTTTCAGATTTTTTATATAAATGTTATAGTTATCCTTAAAAAGTTACAGCAATAGTTATTATAATGTCAATTTTGTCGAACCAAAATCTCTTCAGACATAAATCACAGATGATGCTAATGACTCTCAGATGTGTAAGCAGGACTTTCTTAGGAGGACCTCAAGGAAGCATCAGACCTGAATCCAGGTCATTCGGTTCCCACAGAGCTGCTCTCTCTCTCTCTGTAGGACATCCGTTCTGTTTGGCAGCCAGAGAAACACCAAAACATGGATTTTAACATTCCTAAGATTCCCTTCAGACTCGCTGCAGCCGACAGCTAACGGTGTTTCTGTGATTTGCAGCACTCATATGAAGACATTTCTACTCGCAGGTGGAGATGATGTTGCAGAATATCTAAGCGGACACATGAAAACATCATCCATCATCACACAGATGTTTCTCAATGCCGCGGGTCAAACAGACGCAGCGCTGTGGACAGCTGGACACATAATGGCCAAAACACCAAGGGCTTACTAACAGCTTGTGCAACGCAAACAGTGTTTCTGCATTAAAATAGTACTGTCGGGTTTTACTAAAGACGCGCTGTGATGAATTAGTGGTGAAAAGGCATGGACACAGTTAATTTTGAGCCAGTACTTACTGAATATGCATTTGGAGGAGTTTCCCTTTCAAATGCAAAAGAAATGGGAGGAAAGTATTCAAATTAACCACGCAAAAAGATTTACTAACATTTACTGGTATTTGCACCATTATTTAGCTTTTTCCTAGAATATTAGTTTCTTTTGAATGCCAGAACACCACATTATCCAAACAGTTCATGTTTTTTTATTTGCTTCTGGTAATAAAAGTTACTGTTTTTTTGCTTCCGTTTTTTTTTAAACATACTGTGACATATTTATTTTTTTATTCTTTATTAGCGACTACGCTAATTTGCGCTGTGCTTGGTGTACTGCATTGGTTGATATGTAAATGAGTTGCATCTGTGTTTTTTCATTTGCGCATTGTTAGTAAATCACCCGCAAACATCAGTGATATTTTGAATTGCGTTCTCGCACTAATTTGCCTTGTTTAGTAAAACAAGCCCAAAGCTCTGGAGCAGGGATCCTGAGATCTGGTTGCCAGAATCCACGTTCCAGCAGAGTTATGCTCCAGCCCTGATCAAACTCATCTGTGATGTTCTAGTGATCCTGAAGACACTGATCAGCGTGCTCAGGGAGGTTTGATTAGAGCTGAACTCTGCAGGAAAGAGGATCTCTGCTCTAGAGTTTTAGACTGACTGTGATCTGGAATATCCTCTCTCCAGACAGAGCTCTTTGAAGCGATGGGCGGCTCAGGTTTGTGGTTCACCAGTGAGAATGAAGCTGGCAGCGGGAAAGAGGCAGTCGGACTGACCCGACGGCTACAGTTACAGCGGCCCGGGATATTTTACACTCCATAATGGGCGAATTCAAACAAAAGCACCTTCACACACAGCAGAACACACACGTCTAAGCAGAACCAATGACCTCGAATTATGCCACCTGAATATGGATATTTCAAGCCCTTGACCAAATCAGTGCAATGCAAAAAATTATTCAGTATTTCTGTCTTGTTTTCCAGTTAAAATATCCAAGCATTCTTAATCAAGAAAAATCAAGTAAATGATTGAAGCCATTGATTTTCCTACAAGCACTGACAGATATTATATTATTTAGTATCATTGACATTTTTAATGAATATTATACAATTATACAATATTATACATATATAAATACACACAAATACATGTATATATTTAGGAAAAAAGGATATATATTAAATATATTTATCTGTAAAATAAATAATATAAATCAAAAATTTCAAAATATATACTGTATGTACATAATAAATATATACACATTTTTTAAACAAAAACTTTTATTTTTGATGCAATTAATGATTAATTGTGATTAACTGATTGGCAGCACTACTATTGTAATAATATTTATGTATCTACAGTATATAGTTATTTTAGTACATCAAGCTAATCTAATTAGACATCCTTCCAATAGCTGAAATAATAATGTTTTATATTTTAATTTATTCCAATTAACTTTTTTTGAAGCAATACATTTTTTATGGTATTCATTTGTCTTTCTGTTAACTCAAACTCTTTTATTTTTTTAGAAAACAAGGCTTAATATCTTATGTCAGTTAATGTCTTAGGTAAATGTGTCTTGATTTAAGAATGTTTTGATATTTTTACCACAGAACAAGACGTAAATACTTTTGCAGGTGATTGTGTGTTTAACGCTCACCTTCTCCTGGATCTTGTTCATGCTGCAGATTCACTTTCTGCCTTCTGTCATAAATAAAATGCAGTTGTTAGTGTCCTAAAGTCTTCTTTCTGTGATCATATAATAAATATGGATCAGATGAAATACAGCCATGAGCTGCTGGACAGACATCTGCAGCTCTGCTTTATGGCAGAGCCTCTGCTCCTTTATAAGTTCCCACGATGCACTGGGAGCAGCCGCCAGGAGCTTATGGACGGACTGGAAACCTTTCAAGCAGCTCTTTCCATCCAGCTCAGCGTCTCCCTTACAAAGCCAACAATCAGACACCAGGAGCTCTCAGATCACCTCATTGACCACGGCTGGCAAACATGGCCATGTGTGTGTCTATTTATGAGAGGAATGATTCAGAGCGGTGATATCATATCATCATTATGAATTCAGTTCAGCATGACTGACACATGAAGACAATATAACACAGATCAACCCTCGACGTGCAGAATCCTTTTAACCCTCCGCAAAAATGTAAATGGCCAAAAATATGAAAATACAGCAATTGTAGGGATAGAGTATTTACAGTACGATGAGAGAATATATTTCCAAACAGCTTTCTGAAAGGAGTGTGTGTAAATGTTTGTATCACATTCCTGTAGAGAGAGTCTCCCGTGGCTGGGCCCATGTGGACCCCATGTGGAGGACGGGACAAAGGCATGTGTCCTCCAAATGTACAGATGCATGCTGGGACTTTAAGAGCCCCACCGCAAGCTCATAACAGCCACCGTTTACCACGATAAACTCCAGCAGTGGAGCCGCTGTAATTACCTGCAGACTGTAAACAGCTGAGTACCGGTCTGTGACGTACAATTACACTCGCCATACACACACACACACACACACACACACACACACACAACACTACAGCAGTCTGTGAGTCTGTAAGAGTGCGTGACAGTCTGTGAGAGTGTGTGAGGGTGTGTAAGAGTGTGTGTGAGAGTGCGTGAGAGTGCTTGAGTCTGCGAGAGTGTGTGAGAGTGTGTGAGAGTCTGCGAGAGTGCGTGAGAGTGTGTGAGAGTGCGTGAGAGTGCGTGAGAGTGCGAGAGTGTGTTAGAGTCTGTATGAGTGTGTGAGAGTCTGCAAGAGAGCGTGAGAGTGCGTGAGAGTGTGTGAGAGTGTGTAAGAGTGTGTAAGAGTGTGTGTGAGAGTGCGTGAGTCTGCGAGAGTGTGTTAGAGTCTGTATGAGTGTGTGAGTCTGCGAGAGTGCGTGAGTGTGTGAGTGCGCGTAAGAGTTTGTGAGAGTGCGTGAGAGTGTGTGAGAGTGTGTGAGAGTGCGTGAGAGTGCGTGAGAGTGCGTGAGAGTGTGTGAGAGTGTGTGAGAGTGCGTGAGAGTCTGAGAGTCTGAGAGAGAGTGTGAGAGTGGATGAGAGTCTGTGAGAGTGGGTGAGAGTGGGTGAGGGTGGGT
>JAUCNO010001137.1:83452-95765 GCA_032353835.1 Enteromius viviparus | reverse complement strand
TGAAAAAAGCTCAAATATCAGAGCATGTCCAAACATCTCAACTGCCCCAAAACCACCTCAGACCCCAGAGGGTTAAAGTTTACAGTGAAATTAAACAGATGCAGAGAACTGACAGATTAGATGTAGTTTAAAAAAGAAACTAAGAGCCACAAATAGTTGTTCTTCAAGAGCAATGAGATGATGAACCCCGTGTGCAAGTCCAACAGCTGACAGAAAGCACCCGAACCAGCACTTAACATGATTAAAATAGACTGACGCAGGAAATAAATGACAGACGGATGCAGGAAATTAACGATCAACCCCAAAAACCCCTGCGTCTCCTCTCATGATGAGGGTGTGTGATGGATTATTCACAGCAGTGAGGAGGCGGAGCTACTTATGCACAGCATGATCAAACCACCAATCAACCAATCATCATCCACCTCCACAATCACAGCACAAATATCACAATCACTGCTACTGTACATAAATACGGTGCAAAATACATGAGGTGATCAATCTTAAAAAAGCTGCTTGTCAATGTTTTTGATTTTTAACATAATTCAAATGAACTAAATTATTTTCATAACTTTGATATTTAATGGATTTAAAACTAATCATGTTAAAGTCATGACAAATTAATAAAGGTTATTGCAACATTCTATTTCACATTTCTGACTTTTTTCGCACAATTGTGACTTTATATCATGCAATTCAGACTTCATGGCTTTAGAACTCGCTATTGCAAGTTCATTATAACACGAATTGTGAAATAAAACCTTTTTTCATTTTTTATTCAGTGGAAGAAACGGGCTTCCAAACATTGGAGTGTAAGAGAAGACGACTGGAAGAATAAATGTAGGCTGGGACTTGGTTCTGTGAATTGGTTGTTGATTGGATGCTAAGATGTGGGCGTGGGTCTAAAAATGAAGGAGGCGGGGCTTAAATACACTAAATGATTGGAGAAATGTATATAAATCACCAGAGAGAAGAACCACTTATGGTTTTGATTAAACATTACAAGGTCAAAAATCTTTAAAAATAACATATGCATGAAATTAATGCATGTTATTTCCATTTTATTTGCATGTTGCTTTTGACTGTGTGACACTTGATGGTATTAATAGTGATTTAGACAGCTCTTAGTGTCTTATAGAAATGAAATCATACCTGTACCTGATTTCTGTGTAAGTCCAGAACGTCCAGTTTAGTGAGGCCTTCCATATCACTGATCTTCTGGATTCTAGGACATTGCATTAAAGAACATTGCATTAAATGCAGCAGTGTGAACAGAAAACACACTCAGAATGAGTCGTGTGAACAGGAGAGAAGTCAGTGGGTTTGTGTGTAACTCCCTCGAGACGCAGCACTGAGAGCAGAGATCTGTTTGGACACAGACACATAGAGAAACACTGACAGAGAGTAATGAGATCCTGCGGCGTTCAGCATGAGAATAAGACCAGGCATCTTCAGATGAACCTGACGGCTCAGATTCCACCCCAACAATTATATAACGCAGAAACCAACCCAAATGCATTCTGATGTTTGAAAACATCTAGATTATATTCCCTAAAGAAAAAACCTCGAGCTGCATTTGAGGAGACAATTATGTTGTTATGCTGTACTTGAAGCTTTGATGTACCATGCATTTTAATAATGCCTTCTGTATTACCTTCATAATGAATTGCATGTCCTCATGAATAATTTTAACCTAATGTATAATACCTAACTATTGTTTGTTTCACATTTAGAAAGTGTGATGCATAACAGATTATTATTTTCAAATGCTAAGAATCTGTAAGTGTTATAATGCATTTTAATTTTAGTTACAATTATTTAAGAAAGATATGATGGATTATAATGCACTTTATAAAGACCTTTATTATCATAAAGTCTTCAAATAAAGTGTCACTGAAATTTTCTGCATAATTGTTGTGAAAAAAATGTTGGATTGCAAAACAGATTTAATGCTCTTTAAATTGGGCTTGATGTATTTCTTTGGGGAACATGATCTCAACGTTTCCAAACATCAAAATGCAACTCACTAAATAAAACACAGATTTAGTTTAGGTATCAAATGCTGACAGTTAAATTAGAGTCGTGTTGGTTTTAAGAGCAGGGTGTGAGCATTCCTGTGAGATTACACATCTGCAACAAGATGAGAGAGATAGAGTGTGTGTGTGTGTGTGTGTGTGTGTGTGTGTGTGAGAGAGAGAGAGAGAGAGAGAGAGAGAGAGAGAGAGAGAGAGAGAGAGTCACACACACACACACTTTCTCTCTCATACACACACACCTGTTCTTCCCGAGCAGCAACACACGCAGCGAGGTGAGGGCGGAGACTCCTGACATGTCAATCAGGCGGTTGTCATAGAGATCAAGGATCACGAGGCGCTGCAGGTGAAGCAGGTCCTGCAGGTGTGAGATGAGGTTGTGCTGCAGGTTCAGGAGACGCAGATTCTCGCTCGCGTCCAGATGAGGGATGTTCGTCAGGCCGCGCCTGCAGGACACAGATCAGCTCGTCTTAATCAGCTGCCTAATTACACTGCATCTGACTCTGGCTTCAGAAAGACTCTCCTGCCACCTGCTGGTCTGACTCTGTTCAATCAGACACACCTACACATTTTTTAAAACATATTAGTATTTTTATTTGTTTTTGAAAAATTATTTTCGTGAAATCTTTTCAAAATACTGCTTAAATAGAGTCTTAAACACGGTTCAAAAATCACATGTTCTGTGCAGTTGCTAGGGTGTTCTCAGTGGTTGCTAGGTGTTTTTTAAATGAATGGGATACCGGTCCAGATCCAGTCTCTCCAGGCAGGAAGTGATGTCATCTCTGAAGCTGAAGGCAGACAGGAAACATGGGAGAGAACTGTCACGCAGACTTCCTGTGTCACCTGAAGAAGAGAGTTAAAATAATAATAGTCCAGAAAGCACAGACACTTCCTTTATTCACTCACTCATTAATTCCTTTCAATAACAGAGAGATTTTTGGTGTTTTGCATTGAATCTGAACATAACAATCCTGCTGGGACTATTATAGAAAGCTAAAACTAAAACCATTTGAATTACTTCAAATTAATTTTAACTGAAATAAAAATAATAAAATAAATTTCTTATTTTCATTTAGTTTAAAATAAAAGGAAATAAGAAATATACACACAAAAAAAATAATAACAAAGAGCAAAAGACACAAGAAAATTACTCAAATAAAAACGATTTTAAGCGATGTTAAAATTCCCCGCTTTGTATTAAAGTTCCCCAGTGTTGGAGATCTGAATTTGAAGTCTCAATGTGCATTCCATAGAATTTAAGAAACCAAATGATATGGTAATATGTTATTGTGGAATCTGGTGAGACTAATCACTGAAGCAGACCTCAGGAGTCTCGTGTGAGTGTGTGTTTAGCGTCTCACCGCGTGTGTGAGCGCGAGCTGCTTTGGGCCCCGCGCTGTGAGGGGCCCTTTTCACACGGTACGCCTGCGGCCCCTGATCCACCACCATCCCCACGGGAAGAGCCACAGGAAGAGAGAAAACACAGCGATCCGGAGCCGACAGCTCAGCATCATGGGACAGAAGTGAAGGACGCAGCGGCCGGAGACGAGCATCTGACCAACACACACAGGACACACACACACACACACACACACACAGACAGAAGCAGATTAGTGCTGTTTATACATGGAGAAACTATAAAAGATGCATAAAGAAAAAAGCACTCTAAAGAACCGCTGCTACTGTACGTGATAAAAGCAGTGATGAGAGCAGACACAAGAGTGGTTTGTACCGGCTCTGGACAGGTTTGGTTTGACGGAGTCCACATTCAGTGCTCTCTGCAGATCATGTGATAACCTCAGATCGAGCTGACAAAACAATAAAGAGTTATTTTCAGTTCGGAAGAACCCAGAGATCTTCACTGTGCTCACCGGCACATCTGATTTTATACACTAGCGCTCAAACGTTTGGGGTCAGTATAATTTTTGGAAAGAAATCAATACTTTTATTTATCAAGGATGCATTATATTGATCAAAAGTGACAGTAAAGAAATTTATAATGTTACAAAATCTTTCTATTTCAGATAAATGCTGTTCTCTTCAGCTTTCTGTTCATCTGTGAGTCCTGAAGAATAAAAAAACTGGAATGAAAACATCACAATTGCTTTTTACTTTTTATTGGAGTCCACTGTACGTTCAGTTATTATAGATAATGTGCCACTATTATCCAGAAAAGAAAAACCGTCCATATATGAGGCACAAAGTTTATAGAACCGTGAGATAAACCTGAAGGTACCTGAAGATGAATGCTTAAAAACAGTTGCTAACCTTAAGAAAGCATTTAAATGCCTGTGAAGGAAAAAGCTCTGTCTGTAATTATGATCTATACATTAGAATTTAAACATTTCACATACTATCTGTTTCTGCCACACCATCAAAAATAATAATACAAAGCAATTGTGACAAATATTGCCTCAGTTCCCTGTAAGGCCATATATAATGTTCATAAACACACTCTCGTGGTAGATGAAGATTTAAGTTTACAAACATATAGAAAATCCCCATAGTAAAATCTTAAGAAAGAGTAGTAAGCAGAATCCATAAATATTTTTGTAATAAATATAAAGAAGAAGAAGAAATTATGTCATTTACATTTCTTTAAATATTATTGATGGGTTTTAGGATGGATATAAATGTGGAAATACTTTCATGTTTCTGGAGCACACAAGCAGCAAGGGTATATTTGTAGCAATAGACAACAATAAATGTAAGGGTCAAAATAACCCATTTTTATTACAAATCATTAGGATATTAAGTAAAGATCATCTTCCATGAAGATATTTAATCAATTTCCCAACCAGAAATATCTCAAAACGTCATTATGCATTGCTAAGAACTTCATTTGAACAACTTTGAATGTGATTTTCTTAATATTTAGATTTTTTTGCACCCTCAGATTCAAATTTTCAAGTAGTTGTATCTCAGACAGATATTATCCAGCTAAGCTTTCAGATGATGCGTACATCTCAGTTTAAAAAGAAAAACAGACCCTTATGACTGGTTTTGTGCTCCAGGGTCAAATATGTGAGTTTATGTGTTATACAGGACTGAGACATGTCCCTGGTTTACTGTAGAGGAGATCCTCACTCACCGGTCTGTGGGTCAGTCGGTCAGGCAGTAATGACCGCACTGCTGCCAGGTGCTGCTTATAGCTGTGAACCTGCACAAACACACACTCAGATACACTCCAAATATACTAACATTACAAGCTAGTCAGTGGATTTAGTGGATCTAATGTCTTGGAAGCTGTTTCAGAAGCAGAAGGTAATGCAATTATTAACGTTACATAAAACAACAATAAAACATGGAGCGGCACTTTCACTAAGTTTATCCACCTCTGCACTCTGTATGTGATTACTATGCTTCTCAAGACAGCTGAACTATGGTTTTATGACGATGTTTGTCTGACTCTAATGCATCTGCTGTGTTTGGCAGAGCAGACTCTTACCGCAGGAGGCAGGAATCGAGCAGATGTCGCTTTATTCTGATCCTCCTGCTGCTTGGAAGAGAGCATGCCCGCGCCGCGACAAACTTCACGAACATCCGAGACTCACTGCCACTTTCTTACTATAATGCTTGAGAGGGACATTTAGACAGACAGTAGTGTTTCTCAAGCAGACTCGCGGAAAGCGCGTTACTGCGCGTCCTTAGCAACCAACTTTTAGTAAATAGTTACGGGCACTTCCGGTGGCCCAGCAGAAGTTATTTCCCGGATGCGATTTCCGCAAAAAAGATTTTTGGTTGACAATCAATAAAAAAAGAAATGTTTCTCTCTTACTGTCATCACATTTCCATTTCTCTTCGTACAATAAATAAGTAGATGTGGCTTTAGATTACAGTATTCTTCCTATTCTTCCGTCTGTGTAATATTTACATTTACTTTACTTTTTATTTTTCTGACGTGGATGATACAATTGATGTCTTGGACTTTGTTTTATTTACCTTTTAATATTTAGATACTGTTGATTTATGTTCACTGTTTTCATTACATTATACGGTATTACATTACATTACAGTATTAAATAGGCTAAATAAAAAAATAAATATGGATGTATTTATTTTTCTTATCTGTTCTGTATCTTCTTGTTCTCGTCTTCTTACTGAAGCCATGAAAAATACATAAATAACCTACATAAATGCTAAAATCTGTACTACAGAACAGTGTGTTCCTGTTTGGATAAAATATTAAGATGTTATGATAACAAATATCAGTTTACACTATAAACACTGTTTTTATGGTTTTTTTTTAATAAGGTGGATATTGTCTGGATAAAATACTAAAGCTAGAAAATCATAAAATGTAGTTTGACACATCGAGAATCGGTTTAAAACTGTTATACAGCTTCAAAAGTTGTTTAAAGAGCATTGCAAATATTTATGTCAGGTGAAGAAATAAAAATGTAATATAAATGAATCTGAACAATCAGGATAAAATCATCTTCAGTCATTCAGCACTGATGTTCAGTATATATTTCATAAACACAAACAGCTGCTCATCATCTCTCACAGCATCTGTTCCTGCAGCTCAAGAAAACACTCTTTCAGTTCACTTTAAAAATATATATATCATTTTTATTATGCATACCAAATTGTCAATATATGATCTTGCTATTGCAATGTTTTAATCTTCTATAAAGTTGGTTATTTATGTGCATCTGCAGGCCTGAGTTAATCATTCTGTAAAGGTTGATCAATAATGTTTCCTCGGATTCATTTCACAATAACACCATTTAAATAAAGTTCACTGAGTTTTGAGTTTGTAATGAGAATCACCTAAACTGTCACACTCTTTAAAACGCACTTCATGTCAAATGCAATCCATCGAGTGTGTGTCTGAGCAACATTAAACATGCTGTAAGATTCATAAGCAGCAGGTCTGATGAGTGTCTATAGAGTGAGTGTTAAACTCATTTACTGTGTGATTTCCTCTGCGTCTGTTGTGGGCGAGAGATGGTAAACTCCTGATGGATGACAGTTTTACATGCATCTCATGAAGAAACTGTAAAGCATACATTTTATGATTAATTATTAGCTTTTTACTGGAATACTGTGAAGGAAATAGCAAATGCACATCCTTCTGCTGGAGAACCGCTGTATCCAGACACATGAACGATGGTGTCTTCATTGTGTGCTTTATCAATAGTGATGAATTCATTCATGAGGAAGGTCCTCGGGTTCAGCAGCTATAAATACTGCAGCAGAAACGCTGCATTTACTTCCATCTACCTAAAACACATTCAGATGACGGAGAGATCAGAGCCGCAGAAAGACGGCTGCTCCATACAGACGAGCACTGAGAGGACACTGAGGAGCTTTGTTACTGAGCTTTCGTTAATGCACAGCTTCATGCTTTCTAAATAACTGCTCTTATGAAGAGAAGCACCTTAAACTGAACCTGGAGTGTGTTTGTGTTCCTGCCGTTCATGATCAGTATGCAGGACAGACTGAGCTCAGCTCTGAACACACACACACACACACACACACGCATCAATCACAGTGGCATCAGTGACTCACACACTAGTGACGTCACACACTCACCTTAAAACAACTCCAGTGCACTGCATACATCCTAGACACATCCTGCTGCTTCCGCATCAATAATTGTGTGTGTGTGTATATATGTATGCATAAAAGCAAATATATAGGTTAATAGATATTTATTACATAGATATATATTATTTTGTTAAATGTGTATTTAAAAATCTTTCCAAATATATCCAAATATCACTCCGCATACATATTATTATATTATAATATTATATTCGGGTTGCTAAAATTGATAAGTATTTATATATATATATATATGTGTGTGTGTGTGTGTACAATAATAATAGTATTATGATCATTTATCATTGTCATTTTTGTTATTGCTATTAGTAAATATATATGAAATTAGATAATATTGTGTGTGTGTGTGTGTGTGTGTATATATATATATGTATGTGTGTATAAGTAATATATAAATACCATTAATGTATTTTATATAATTATTATTATTCTTGTAAAGATATTTTACTTCCCAAATATATGTACAAATATCACCCCAAATATTTGTGTTTGTGTGTGTATATATGTGTGTATGTGTATGTGTATGTAGGCCTATATATAGACATATCGGTATAGGATAAATTATATATATATATATATATATATATATATATATATATATGCACACACACACACACCCATTATATGTAATATGTAAGTTGAACACGTCATTAATTCACTTTAAAAAGCAAACAATTTAGGATTTAGAAACTTTTTTGTGATTAATTGAATTATTTAAATGAATGAAGTGACTGCAGAGCGTTATGTTTAGCTCTGGCCGATGCTGGGACGTTCTCTCGTCCTTCTGAGCAGTAATCCTCGGCTGTAAAGCCTATTATCTCGTTTACCTCGCGGCGGCGCGCGCTATGATTGATCGCCGCTCGCGTCTTTTCCTAATTGTCTTCACGTGAAGCAATCACGGTTCCGCGATATAAATGTATCGGCGCGGCGCTCGCCGCCTCTCTAAGTAATGAGAAAGAGACGCGAAGAAATGTCTGCCGCGCTGAACGCGTTCCTGCGCTGCGTCGCGTTCCTGCTGCCGCCCTCTTGGCTTCAGTTTTGCTGGTGGGTTGGGGAGGCGTCATGGCCCAATCCCAGAGCTCGATTCAAACACACAAAGCCTCTTACATATGAGGAAGTAGCTGCTCAAGACGAGCCTTCCTCCTCTGATCGCGCCGCGCCGTCGCCGTCTCCGTGGCGCAGAATCCTGACGCTCGCGGAGCGCGTCCTCTCGGCTCTCTTTGATCTTCACACCCGTCTGGGAAGTTTGTGTTCGCCGCGCCGCTTCGCTGCCGGTTCTCCATCGAGCGCAGCCGCGGAAGAGGAGGCGTTCACGGCGGAGATCATGAGCACCGAGGAGCCGCGGGAGATCAGCGCTCCGGTGACCATCACCGTGGCCATCCAAGCGGCGGAGGACGAGGAGCCTTCCTCCAACAACATCGAGCTCGAGACGGGCAGCGGCAGCGAAGACGAGGTCGCCAGACACGATAAATCCAGGTACTGCCCTTCAGAGTCCAATCAGCATATAATCGAGTCATTGGTTTCTCCATCCGTCATCGATCCACACACACCCGCCGCGCTTCTAGGCTATAAATAGACACGCTCACAATGCTTGACCCCATGAAAGTGCATGTATGTAATTGTGATTCAGAGCCTGTTTGTGTGACACCTGTCGCAGCTCTTCAGGTAGGAATGGGACCAGACCAGTTTGCTCCGTTCATCATCTAGATGCGTCCTCTCCAACGGTCCACCAACACTGTGACTCTGGAACACAAAAGCAAGTAGCAGGAATATATACTTCGAGACCGGTCTCATTGAATAAATACTATGTAAGCCAAATAAAACACAAAATGATATTGGCGTGCATATGATCCGCATCTGCCCCACAACCGCATCCCTACACACTACGTGTCATACACACGTCAAAGCACATCTCTGCGTATCAGTTTTTATTCATTCTTGGCGTAGTAGGCTATTTATACGCACTTGATTTGTATTAGAAGTGTCAAAATTATACATTTTCTTTCTGCCAGGTATTAGGATATTAAGTAAAGATCATGTTCTATTAAGATATTTAGCAAATTTCATACTGTGACTATACCAAAACTGAATTTTTGATTAGTAATATGCATTGCTAACAACTTAATTTGAACAACTTTAAAGGTGAGTTTCTAAAATATTTAGATTTTGTCACCTTCGTATTCTAGAATTTCAAACAGTCATATCTCTAACAAACCAAACATTATTTATACAGCTTCTAGATCTCTATTGACTCTTATTATTAGTTGTGTGTTATAGTGCTGCTACATGTCACGTCTCTAATAATAACGCAGAGTGACCAGATCAGGGGTTTTTGATCTTTTAGATGAGGCCCTTAAAATCCTGTGAGGCTGCCACATCTTAAAAATGGAAAAGATATTTTCACCCAATTTATACCTGTCTATATTCTAAAGCCAAGGTAAAAATGTTATTTAGAAAATGTTGAGTATTTAAGTTTAGTTGTTGGTACTGCACTGTTAAATGTATTTTTGTATGTAAATGTTTAGCGTGTTATTGCATACTTGAATACATTTTTCTTTATAATTAAACTTTGCCCCCAGTTGATTTTTTTGTGTATGTTAGCTTTTAAAAATTATCTTGTAGCAATTTTTTGCAGGTTTATTTTACCTTTCAAGTTATTTGCATATTGTCATCTATTTATTAAGTATTATTATTTTTTTGGGACATGATATTTTAATGTTTTTTACATTTTGCACTGATCACTCAGCACTTCCTTCTGGCCCCCTCAGTTTATTTCAATTTATTTTATTTTCACAGCTTTTCTTCACATTTCCATGAATCCCCTCAGCTCTTCCTTGAAAGCCCTGGTCTGCTCACTAGTGTCCTCAGTGACCGCAGCGAGCGCTGACCTCTGGGTTATCATCAGTGCTGTGGATATGCAATTAAATCTCTCCCTCATGACCTATTGAGCACTTACCTACTGCCAGTGTGAAGTGTGATGCGAGTAGTTGTGCGTCTGCATTGTTGTGGAGCACTAATGAGTCTGCTGATGCTGCTATTGTGCGCTGCAGCAGTGGGTGGATGGTGGCGGGCTGCTTTCTGTGCTTCAAGGGCTTCCCCGCCTTTGCTGGAGAGCTGCTCTCTTGGGGAGTTTGCGTGAGCGTCCCGAGCTAAAGCGTTTTAAAGGTTGTGGGCTGGAAAAGAAAGGCAGTGAGTCATCAATTTTAATTTGTTTTCTGAAGGTCCTTTCCAGCAGTTGGCGATGTAAGCCGTGGCATCTCGCAGAAAAGATTAGATTAATTTTGCTGCTGGAAGCGAAGCTGTGTGCGCGAGTGAGTGAGGGAGTGTGTATAAGTATGATCACTTAGTTCTGATGGGTAGGGTTAGGGTCAGGAGCTAGAAATTACAATTGAGTCAATGTGTGTCCTTACAAAGATTGCTATACGGAGTTGTGTGTGTGTGACTATGTAAGTATATGTGACCAGTGTGTGTATACATGTGAGTGTTTGTGTAAGTGTGTATGAGTGCGTAAATGAATGTAATTGTAAATGTAAATGAGTGAGATTGTGTATTTGTGTGCACTTGGTAATTACCACTTTAACATGCCTCCACAAGGATAGTAATACCAGTACATTTTGGGGATATTTTTCATCCTTGTGAGGAAACTTAACAATCAGGGTGAAGTGTCGATAGATTTGGGTTTGTACAGTATGAAAACCTTTCTGCCCATGTAATGAACCCATAAACCATGGAAACACAACATGTGAGTGAGTGTGACTCTTGAGTGTGTGTTCTGCGGTCAGATGGAGAGGTCTCGGCGCTGCTCGTGTGTTGGTGTTCGTGGGCAGTGAGCTGTGATGCTCGTGTTTTGGCGCAGGCTGTTCTGTTGGATTGTGGGGGATTCTGAGATTTCAGGGGGATGATGGGAAACAGACGGGCTCCCTGCTGCGGATTGATGCGTGTGTTTTGTGTGTGTCTCTCAGTGGACTGGTTTGTGTGTGTTTGGTGTATGTTTCTCTGTCAGTGGACTGATGTGTGTGTGTGTGTCTCAGCGGTGCAGGGACCAGCGGCGGGGAGCTTGAGGAGGAGAGCTGGCAGGCTCCGGACCCAGAGCTCATTCAGAAGCTGGTGGCGCAGATTGAATATTATCTGTCAGACGAGAACCTGGAGCACGATGCCTTCCTGCTCAAACACGTCCGGCGTAACAAGCTGGGCTTCGTCAGTGTCAAGCTGCTTACCTCCTTCAAGAAGGTAAATACCCCCAGGACTAGTTTAAGACATAATGACCTAAAAACACAAAACTGCTGTTCGTTAGCATTTTTTTACTCATAGCTGACACACACTCACCAGATATAAACGTTTGAAATTTCTCTACAAAATAAAATAAGTTGATTCTACAATGTACATAATGATTTAAATAAATAAATAAAATATATTTTATATGCATGTATATATGTATATAACTTATTCAGACCCCCTTATATTTTTTCTGTTATATTTCAGCCATTTGCTATTTGTTTATATATTCATTTAAATGAATATTCCCCCCATTAATATACACACAGCACCCCATATTGACAGAAAAACACAGAATTGTTGACATTTTTGCAAAACTGGAAATTGAAATGATCCTAAGTATTCAGACCTGCTGTTAACTCGGGTGCTGTCCATTTCTTCTGATCATCCTTGAGATGGCTCTACACCTTCATTTGAGTCCAGCTGTGTTTGATTATACT
>JAUCNO010001137.1:51063-81106 GCA_032353835.1 Enteromius viviparus | reverse complement strand
CCTTTAAGATAGTGAGCTTTTCTTATTAAAACAAGCTGCTGCTTACTATTCAGACGTGAGTTTTGAGCAGTGAAGGGGTGTTTCTCGATCACGAATGCAGACATGGTGTTATGCGTGATGCAACCCCCGTGTAAAAACACAGAACTAAGTCATGATCATCAGTAATTATGTCTCACTGCTTTATAATGTGTTTTATTGTTTTGGGGTCATATCACGGTATGGTAAGGGGCGGAGCATTTGCAGTGCACTGGATAGCTGGCCAATCAGAATATAATTTTTTTTTTTTTAATAATGAGCTTTGTAGAAATCTACCTGTTTCAGTAGGTGGGGCTTAGACGAGAAACAATTTACAGTATGTGGAAAATGTGTTTTGAACCTTAAACCACACATTGTGTTAAATCAATTACACCACATAATGTTCATTACTTGACAAATTCAGGGCTTTAACAAACATGTCTTGCTCTAAATTTGAAGGTGGTTCTAATCGGCACCAAGCCCCCCAAGAAAAAGATTCTAAAGGACCGAGATGATGGAGTGGGAGGCGTCCGCAAGAGCCGCTCGCTGAACAGCCGTGTCCGAGAGCTCCAGTACCATGGAGAGGACTCGGCCGCTAGCTCCTCTGAAACGGAGAGCAATCCCACCTCGCCTCGTTTGGCCCGGAAATCACGCTCCTGCAACAAGCTCAGCCCTACGAGTGCCGGGCCCAATCACCTAAGTCCAGCAGTGTCCCCTCGCTCCAGCCCCTGGAGCAGCCCTCGAGCGAGCCCCTGCACCCAGCGCAAGACGCCGCTCGGGGGGAAGTCTCCGCTGGCCAGTGAGGGCCGCCTGAGCCCCGAGCCAGGTCGCCGGTGGGCGGACTATTCCTCGGACAGCAGCTTGACCCCTTCAGGAAGCCCTTGGGTCCAGCGGAGGAAGCAGGTGGCCAGTCAGGAGAGCAGCCCGGTGGGAAGCCCGATGCTCGGGAGGAAGATCCAGAACGCGGACGGTCTTCCTCCAGGCGTGGTTCGGCTCCCGAGGGGCCCGGACGGGACAAGAGGCTTCCACCCGGCTCCCTCTGGAGAGCGAGGCAAGGCCGTCTCCACGCAGACCTGTCTCTGAAGACCGTCCCTCTCCAGCCTCGCACTCTCAAAGCAGTCGTGACATCTCCGTAAGGACTGGCCTGTCTTTTTGTAAAACCTTTTTCTATATGCTATTTTTGTTAACGTTTTATACATCTTAATTTCTCACTGAACGATGGCACCGCAACCAGGGAAGCTGTTCTGAAAGTGTTTGGGTTTTAAATGGCCGCTGTGTTTTCCGTTGTAAAAGAGATTCTCCCGGTGTCTGACTCCATGTAAATATTGTAAATGTGTTCCGTGTGGGTCGTGGTTCGCTTCTGATCTCAGCCTTTCTGATGAAGCCGTGGCCATAATCTCGGGCACTGGGAATATATTTAGTTTTATTTGCTTTAACTTCCGTTTGGTTTCTGCCTTTAAACTTGCTTTTCATTTTAGTGACTTGCGGATCAGATGGGATGAGTTTTTTTTATTTTTTTATTTTTTGTTTTGTCTCTGTTCTTCGGGTTGAGTCCTCTCTGTGAAAGAGTGTTTGAGGTTTCTGTCCTGAGCACAAACACCTCGTATCTGCCTTCAATCTGGGTCGAGGCGATGCACCGTCTGCTTCCTTACTGTACAAATAAATCACTACAATCGCAGTTATCTGGGGTATTGCTCATTTCTTCTGATTCAATGTTCTCTTGCTTTGGGCCGTTTTGTTTTGCATTTCATTTGCCGGTGCTTCAAAAAAGCTCTGCGATGCACAAATACATTACAATACTCTGCCTGCACCCAACAATATGCAGAAGTATTATCTGAAAGGGAATGATGTGAATGCAATCGCAGCAGAAGTGTGAATTTATTTATTTTTTTACCACCAGCATAACACGTTCAACAAACCCTGCTAAATATTGTATTGGCATTAGCCATATTACCAAGTGACGGATTAATTGGTGCCAAGACAAATAAACGGCTGGTGTTTCACCGAGGAGGTCAGCTGCGTTGCTCTGTCGGAGAATCCCAGTAATCTGCAGGTTTGAGTTCACCATCACGGTTGCGGTCACTAACTCTGAGGAACTGGATCCTAACCCACGTGTTTTTATCCTGCAGGAAAGCTCCTGTTTCCTCGAAGATAATTTTATTTGACACAGTGTGACGTTGTAATGTTTCTTAGCAACCGTCTGCTCTCCGCAGGATGCTGAGACGACTCGAGCGAATGCATGTTCCAGTTCAGTGAGATTTTTGCAGGTCAGACGAGCTCAGTCCTGAGCTAAATTATACCTGAGTGGAGGCTCTATTCAGAATGCAGTTTGGACTCTGACTGTGCTGCAGTATTCTTCTGTAATTTGCATTAATATCAGTAAATGAGCGTGCTTTTATCCGCATGCTCGCCTGAATTACTCTGAGCTCAATAAGCATTTCGTCAAGCAACAATTACAGTTCATTTTCTGGTAAAAAGAGATGCATCTGCATTTCCAATTAAGCTGGCATCATCTTCCTTTGGCCAGATTGTCCATTTATAATGAAAGCGTCTCATGATTTATCCATCACAAGCAAATCCTTTATCTCTGTAATGGCTTCTGTGTAATTTAAAACTCTTGATTTTGTTTTTTGGCAATTATATACTGGGTGTTTGGGCTCTGTCTCCGTTCTTCTCAGGTGGAACGAGCAGCTGATCTGCTAAGACTACCACAAAATCATCTCAAGATAGTTCTAACATCACTAACCAACAAACTTGTATATGTATATCATGGATTTTAAATCCTGATGCTTTTTTTTTGCTGTTCACCTAAGAATCATTGATTACTCACCCTCTTAAAAGAAAGCGTACGCAGTCATATGAGAAAAATGGTTAATGGGTTTGGAACGACATGAGGATTAATGATAGAATATAAATTTTTGGTGAACCTTTAACAAATTATCCAAAAATTAGAAAAATAAATAATGCTGAGTTAAACTGTCAGTTGCTGATTGGATGTTGAGAAGAGGGCGTGGCATTAATAAGAGCTTACAGTAAACTTCTTGATAAAACATTAGAAATCAAACCCACACACGGACGAATTGTTCACTATAAGATCAACTCTGCTGGGTCGATTTCTAACACATTCTAGTCTGTTACTGATGCAGATTACTAATGTAATATAGGTTACTCATTTTTGGTAACGCAATTCCAAACCTTTTTAGTTTACAGTTTAAAAGTAGCTAGATAAAAGTAGAGAATTTTTTTTTATGTATCAACATCATAACATAAATTAGACTCAAACTGGCCTTAAATGTAAGAACTGCAGTGTTTGAGTCTTGATAAAAGGCTAATAATCAATTAAGTCATGAATGCATAAAACAAAACTAGTTTAAACATTAAAACGTTTAAATCCTCTGTTTACCTGGATGTCAATGTGACCATGAACCGATATCAGAAAACTGCAAACATGCTTGAGAAATTGAAATATTACCTTCCTCTCAGATATTTGAAGTAAATATTTAGTCAGATGGGTTTGTACGAATCCCTGCATTACATAAGCAGAAAATAAACATGAAAACAGAAAGACATTACACACAAGTCTTCCACACTGACATTAATGATTCATTGAATTCACAGTTTTAAGTGGTTGCACTTAAGTGGTCAACGTTTTTCATATAGCAAAGATAAATGGTTTGCAACCACTTACCTTCAAAATATTTCATTTCTTTTTTAGTTTAGCTGAAGAAGATATGT
Organism: Enteromius viviparus; assembly: GCA_032353835.1. Taxonomy (NCBI): domain Eukaryota; kingdom Metazoa; phylum Chordata; class Actinopteri; order Cypriniformes; family Cyprinidae; genus Enteromius; species Enteromius viviparus. The sequence continues at coordinate 77,356 of JAUCNO010001137.1, read as the reverse complement.
TTCACAGTTGTGCATTTAAGACAGAAATAGGGAGAAAGAATATATTCTGAATAAATTACTGTCATCGTGTGAATATGTAATCATGTCATACATAAAAAGAAACATAAAAGCATTTTAAAATGTGATATAGCTAATCTAATTATGAGTATGCTTCATTTATGGAATCTGATTATGTGACATAATCAGTTACTCAGCGCTGTTTGTAAACAGATAGCTGCTGCTTATACTGCCTTCTGATTTAAAAAGCTAAACAATTTATATTATCTACAGCCGATGACATCCGTTCTCTCAGAATCCAGTTATTTTGCATTTTAAACCAACATCTGTCAGTCTGTTGGAATAATTGAGCTCCATCCATCACACTGTAAATGGAAGGTCAAGTTGAATGAGTGCATTGCATTGTGGGATACAGTATGCAGTGTGCTGAGAGCTCATGCAATACTGCACATTTTGACAAAACAGTCAGAGAGGTAGTGACAACACATAAACACAGAACACTGTTAAAACTGTAGCTCGGAAGACCTAATGATTTCAATCTGAATCAGGATGTAATGTCTCTGGAGCAGCGCAGCACAGGTGTGCTTGTATGGGGCAGAATTATGCATTTTCCTTTTAAGCCAAAAATCATTAGGATACCAGGTAAAGATCATGTTCCAGGATACCATAAATATATCCAAACTTCATTTTTGATGCATTGCTAAGAACAGGGGATTTTCTCAATATTTCGATTGTTTTGCTCCCTCAGATCTCAGACAGATCTTCTCCTCTCCTAACAAACCAGACGTCAGTGGAGAGATGATTTATTCAGCCCCTTACGTTTTGTGCATCAGGGTCAGATTTTTCTGAATCAACATATCTGCCAGTAATGACTGGAGAAAGTGCTGCTCGTCACCTCGATAGTAACAGAGCACTATGAAGTCATCCAGGAAGTGCCCGACCGTCAGCGAGTGGGTGCAGATGAGGAGGAGTGAGCTTCTGCTGCTGAAGATAGCACACCACACACACACAGAAGATCATCAGCAGATCTCCACAAACTTCTGCTCTGTCACCGTCACTGCTTAAAAGAACACACAGCATGAAAATGCAGCACACCGTATCCCACAATGCAATGGGCTTGATATGAAGCCAGACCTCCTCTGACTGCAGCATCATCAGTCAGATGCTAATGTTAAATTTACTGTAAAGCAGTATGTACTGGAGTGGTGTGTGCTGTAAAACTGAAAGTGAGAGCAGGAGCTGCAGACGGAGGTCAGGATGTGTGTGAACGTGAACAGAAGAAAACAGCACTTACATTCACTCACACGATCACGGAGCCACGTCCTGTTCTGATTACAGAAGATCTTAACTCTTCCATCACCAGTACTACTGACTTTACTAACGATCAGTTTCCACCTGCTGGACTAGAAAACCCCAGAAGATCACAGAAACTGTAATGTCCAGAGATCCTGACCAATCCAAAAACTAGTCCTGGAGATTATTTAAGCACTGCTCAGTTTTATGTTAGATCTTCATTATTTAATTCCACTTTTTCGATTTGAGAGTTTTTCTCATACACACACCAAACTTTAGTTTTATTTCTCTCTATTCTGAAGGTTTGGACAGTTTTCATTCACACTGATTTATACAACATTTTATTTCTAAAAACATGTTCTTGTTCTCTGTCTGCGGACAGACAGTGTTTTCTGCCACGGTATAATATATCTCATGATTCACACTTTTTTCATGAAATTCTTGCAAAAAGAAAAAGAGATACAAAAAATTGCAAAAGCTTGTGAATTGCAAGAAAAAAAAAACTACATTTTTAGTTTTTCTTGCAATTCCATGTTTTTGTTTCTGCCATTAAATAAGAAAATAATTTAGATATTTCACAATTCTGATTTTAAATCTTGCCATGTAGAGTTAACTGAGATATAAACACAGAATAGGTGATTGTGTATTTCATATATCAATTCAGACAATTACATTTTTTCTGCCATTACAAAAGCACAATTTTGATTGGTGGAGTGATAAAAACATTAACCCTTCGGTTAAAACCCATGTAAACAAATCCAGATGAATGCTGTCAAATGATTAATCGTGATTGGTCAATGTTATTATTGCATAACACATGTGTGAGTATTGTGTATATTTATTATGCATATATAAATACACAAACATATATTCATAGACTTCAGAAAAATGTTTATATATTTATATGTAATATCTGTTATAATTAGTGCTGTCAAATCACATCCAAAACAAATATTATTGTTTACATAATATACTGTACGTGTGTGTACTGTGTATATTTGTGTGTATATATATATATATATATATATATATAAATTAACACACACATGCATGTATATATTTAGGGAAAGTATGTAATATTTGTATATGAAATATATTTATAAATGATATAATGATGTAAGTGAATACATGTAATTAAAAAAAAAAAAAAAGTACTTGTGCATTTACATAATAAACATATAAATTACACACACAGTGTAAACGAAAACTTATTTTTTGATGTGATAAGAGGAATCTGACTTGTCTTCAGGTTTCACCTGTACTGTCTCATCTGTGAGGAATAAACACAAACACAGGTGAGAATCATCATCGACCTGACCGAGCTTTAATCAAGAGTGAGAAACATATATACACACACAGCAGTGATATTACACACACACACGAGTTTAGATACATATTGTACATGTTTTAGACTCCAAACCGTGAAGCGTCTTCCTCGAGCGTTTGTCAGACGTGCTGCTGAAGGCTCAACGCTTCGGGAGCAGATGGGAATCTGCCGGAGTGGGAGTTTGGACGCGACATGTGCGAACCGGGATGGAAATCTGGGATGGAGGAGTCAGAGTCACGCCACCCGAAGCCTCAGATGTAGAGCGAGCCGTCAGCCGGCCCCACGTACCCCACAGCGATCAGCAGCACGTCGATCAGCGTCCAGATGCCCAGGCCTCCGAAGCTGAAGAGCTTCCCCAGACCTTCTCTCCACTGGCCCAGATAGAAGCGGTCCGCTCCGAAGCCGCCCAGAGTGATGCTGCACACACACACACACACACACACACATCACATTCAGACATTATCCAGAGCAGACTTTTTGCTTTTGTTAATTGTATAATAAATGAAAAAATAGATAACAGAAGTAAAACACAAATAGAACTTCAACACAAGACCAGATGGTGTCCCACTGGAAATCATTTAGCATTATTATTATTAATATAGGCACATTTGAACCCAAACAACACTACACCAGGAAGAGGTTCCTCCACTAACAGGTGAATTTAATCAGAAGTACTGAAGCTCAAACTGATTTATTACACCATACTAACACACAAGTCTGTGGTTGTGATGGAGCTGAATCACCTGAGAGCCAGAGCTGTGGACCACTTATATCCTCCGGTCCAGTTACAGAACAGACGCTTCTGAAACACCCGCTTCCCTGAGAACACACACACACACACACACACACACACACACACACATAACAGAAGTCAGTGAGGAACAGCAACTGTTCAACATTCTCCAAACATCTTATTTTATGTCCAACACAAGACAGAAGCTCACACAGGCTCAGAGCAAGCTGAGGAAGAGTGAATGATGATTACTGAAAAGGCCCTTTTAAAGACTTCTCTGATTGGGTGAAATATAGTGAATGTCTGTCTGTCTAAACATTAAAGCTTTAAAACTACTGTCTTTTCAGGCTTTCCCAAACCTAAACCTTTAGTCCAGACAAACTTTACCGAGGCAGTGCACGTGCTCCAGAGCTTCACAGCTAGCGTTATAGCGCCTGCGCGGACACGACACCGTCATGCAGCTGGTGGAGTTTGAGCAGCGGTACTGAGACGGATCCAGCTGCCAACAGAAGCGACAGTCCTGGGTCAGCGTGAAGTTCTGCTGCGGCTGACCCTGCTCGTTCTAAAACACACACAACATGACTCCTTCACTAACACATCAAGCATCTGAGCTCTTTATTTTCAGTGTTGGGCTACAGATGACACTCCTGTCCTCTCTGAACACATCACCAGGTCAAACTGGACACTGATTGATTGAGAGGGTCTCACCACACAGTGGACGCCGGCTCGGGCTCTGCAGGTGAAGTTAGCCGGGCGGCCGTAGCTGCAGTTGTGATGAAACGCACAGATGATGCAGTCGGCCGGGAGCCTGGAGCACTGACCGCCGCTGGGACACCTGGACAGGTAGCTGTCGGTCACCACCGGAGCAGCTGAACACACACACACACAGAGGGAGGTTTATGCTGGACGCTCTGTATGAATCTAACGCTCTGGACGCTGCTGGGCAGTCACTCACCGGAGGAGGCGGTCAGGGCCACCGGGCTGCTCATCACCGGGCTCTGCTGAGCTGTGTACGGAGGCTCCTGACCCACATGAGGAGAGCTCAGATACGCTGAGACACACACACACACACACACATCATCATCTGACTGTATACAGCTACTCCAGCTGATCTATGAGATCAGCTAAAGACAGAAAAGGAAGAAAATCTGTTTCTTCTCATGCAATATATAATCCAGAATAACTCAGCAAAGGTGTGCTTCAATAAAAAAATAATGATTATTTCTGTTTTTAAATACTCATTTGTATAACAGTACAACAGCATTATTGCAATAGTGTTTTATTTATTGATTTGTTTACTTTAATGAAATAAATGATTTTTTTTATAATAAAAATAATAATTTTGAATAATAATTATACTCATAGTGTTTTGCAATACTAATAGTTTTTTTTACATTTGCTTAATTATTTTAATCGAAATAATAATGAAATATTTTATATTCCAAAATATTTTGAATAATAATATAATTAATATTCGCCTATAATCTTCGTTATCAAATATTGATTTATTAAACAGTAACATTTTTATTGATTTAATGAAACATTATTATTAAAAACTAATTTTTATCTTACATTACAATCGTATTATTCAGTTAATTACGGTTCCTAGCTGATCACATGATTAATAAAAGAGCGTCTCCATGCATGAACATGTATTTTAAAGACAGATACTGATGTAAACAACAGTCGGGCTGACAATATCGTAGTTTTACCATAACACTACAGTACTACACCAGTACGGAAACTTCACAGATATATCGTGTAACGTTAAATGCTACGATATGTTGTGTAACGTTAAATTGTGATTCCCATCCGTATATATCCTAGTGATAATATTGCTTTACTGTAATAAACCCCAGAACACTTCCACAGAGCCCAGACCCAGATAACGAGCACTTTATCGTGTCGTGCTCGGTGTCCGCGCTCTTACCGATCGCACACTGGGAGTAAATGTCCAGCAGCAGCAGAAACAGCATCAAATACGAGCTCATGATGTTCCGTCCGCGTTCAAAAACCCATTTCAATCCGTTCGCTAGCATCCAGACCACCGCTGCCGCCCGACTTCCGGCTTCCGTTCCGGTAAAAGTCCCAACGGCTGATAAGTTCAAAATAAAAGTGCTAATAAACAAAGTAACGTATGAAGTTTACACATGCTAGATGTGATCAGTGTGTAAGAGCTTGGTTACTAAGTGAAAAACATTGCACTTCTAACATAAAGTACATTTTCAGTTACTGGTAAATTCACGTCAATTTTGCAAAACTGGAATATATATATATATATATTTTTTTTTACAAAAATAGAAAATTATTATGCTATGAAATGATTCTGTAATACAACAATGCAAACAATAAATTCAACATTTCTGCATAACCATGTTGTTGAATTTCTTGTTTATATCAAATCATTTTGTAAAATCAGAAGAATAATTATGCTTCTTGAGCAGTAAATCAGAACATCACAGAAATACATGACAATTTAACACATATTCACACAGAAAACAGTTATTTTAAACGGTGATAATATTTAGCATTTTACTGTATTTCTTTGAATAAATGCAGAAGAGATTGTTTAAAAAATCACAATGTTTCCAAACTGTTAATTTAAGGTTTAAAGACGACTGATAATGCTAATAAAAACTAAAATGTTCAGGTATTTAAACACAAAACAGACTAACATGGAATCAGTGTTATTTTAGTATTATTTAATGTGTCTCTGGAGCACAGCAGCAGTCATCAGCAGCAGCACAGGTGTATTTGTTAACTAACTAGGATATGAAGTATTTTTTTATGATTAGTGCGATACATTGCTACAAAACTTACTTTCAACAACCTAAAAGGAGATTTTCTCAATATTCATGTTTTTTTTTTGCACCCTCAGATTTTCTCAACCAAATCTCCTAACTTATATTTTCATTTATTCTTTTTTCAATGACTGATCCAGGGTCACATATACTGATACATTATCATGTTTTGAGAACACACGACAGCGATTCTTTGAGTCTTTATTATCTTAATTTTAACTGTCAGAACTTGAACACAAAACACTTGACACAAACCATCACTTGCACCTAACAAAAGCCTTTCCTCTCAGAACATCCTGGTATCATGCGATCTGTCGGACTCTTCCTCCTCGCTCTCAGAAGTCTTCCTCGGCGCTGCGGCAGCGTGACTGTCTGAGGAGCGTCAGTCTCTGCATCACCTGCTCCACGCTCAGCTCTCCGTGCACTTTATTGTCTCTGGTCCTGACGTTGACGCTGTTCGCAGCACGCTCCTTCTCTCCCACCACTGCCCAACAAACACACATCAGAACACACACACACACACTCAGAGAAGAGCCTCAAACCCTCAGACGCTCACTGCTTACCCAGGATGAAGTTATACTGAGCCAGCTGCGCATTACGAATCTTCTTGTTCAGAAGACAGCCAGAGTCCAGATCAGCATCAGCCATAAACCCAGCCTCGACGAACCTCTCACAGACCTGGAGCAGGAGGAAGACGAGCTGAAACACAGCACCTGGACTAACAGAGCGAGCCTCACAACAGACTGATGCTGTACCTGCTTGGCGTATTCTTCAAGAGATGGGTTCACAGGAACCAGCATCACCTGACGTGGAGACAGCCACAGCGGCCTGACCGAACAAACACAAACACAGCTTTCAAAAGAGAACAAATCACGGGCAACAGCAGGAAGTGACTGCTTTCTGACGTCACTGACCACAAAAGTGGCTTTTGAAACAACTCTTAAAACAACTTTTATTCAATTTAATAACCTAAATACAGGTAGTAGTTTGTTTTAGTTTAGGTTTAATTTGCATAAACTTTTAACAGGTTTTCAAATGTTTAAGATACAGTAATTAAAATCCAAATTTAATGCTTTTTAATATAGAATATTTTAACAGCAAAAAACTACAGTTTGTCATTAATCCCTTTATCTTTAATTTATTCAAAAGTTTTTTTATTTTTAAGTATTTTTATGTTTATGTTATGTTCACGTTATGCTTTATATTGTTATAAATAATATATTCTTTTATATTAGTTGTTGTTTTTACATTTATTGCATTTTTTATTATTTTAGTACTTTATCTTACTTTGGCTAGTTTTCAAGCACATATTTTTTATTTGCATTACCTTCTTTAGTGCTGTCAAATGATTAATTGTGATAAATCAAATCCAAAATAAAAGTTTTTCTTTACATAATATATTCGTGTAAACTGTGTATATTTATTACGTATATACAAACACACGAATGTAAATATTTAATAAATAAAGTTTATTTTAAATATTTATATATAATATCAAATGTAAGATATACCGTGTGTATGTGTGTAGTTTAATAATTACATAACACTTAAACAGTACAAACACATTATGTACAGAGAAACTGTTATTTTGGATGTGATTCATCATGATTAAAGTTTTTTTGTTGTTGTTGTTGTTTTTGTTTTACATGTTTTTTCATCTCAGTTAACATGGAGAACCCCATTATGCTTCTGATGCCTAATTAACATAACTTCCTGTTTAAGATTGTTAGTTCAAACTAGAAGTCCCACTAAATTTTCTGAATAAATATTCTGAAATGTAAAGTCTGTTAAATGTAAACCCACATATTGTGGACCTTGAATGTACCCTAAAGGCACAACCAGTTTTTATTTTTCAGAATTTATTAACGTTACATAATGTACTAGTAAATGAATCTTAATGCAACTTGTTTAATCAACCCTCTGATGTAAAAAATCCCAATAAATAAGAACCTCAGAAAGTACTATAATCCATTTCATAGTTTTCCAGAACAGCAATGGAAGTACTCCTCCTCCTCACCATTTCCCAGCGTAGTTCTCGGTGAGGATGGCGATCATTCTCTCCACGGAGCCCAGGATGGCGCGATGAATAATCACGGGTCGGTCCTTGTCCTCTCCATCTTTCCTGCAGCGGTTCAGACGATTAAACTCTGCTTCACAGCCGTGAGAGCGATCACAGACTGTCCGAGCTGTACTCACCCCACATATGTCAGATCGAAGCGGATGGGCAGCTGGAAATCCAGCTGAATGGTGGCACACTGGTGATAACGGCCGATGGCATCTTTGATCTTGATGTCAATCTACAACACAACAGTTCAGAGATGATTATTATTCCTGCATGACAAACAACTTCTGTGTTGTGTGTGTGACAAATGGAAAACATGGAAACTGTGCTTTTAGCATGATCTATCCACTAATTCATCATTTATACGAATTTTAAATTCACTTTTATTTTTGTAATTTTGTTGTTGTTGTTTTTTTTTTGCATTTTCTCTTTAAGGTTTAATTATTTTTGTTTCAGTTTTAAATGTTAGTACACGCAACTTGTTCAGTTAAAGTGTTTTTGTTTTTTTAAACTAATACTTATTATATTTTATTTCAGCTTTGTATGTTTTCCAAAAAAACAACAACAGTCAAATGTGTGAAACTACAGCGCTAACTAAATAATATACATTATCTTGTTGATAATATGTTGTAGGTTTTTTCAATTTATAATTAATATATAAATTTTGACACAAATGTATTTATAGATCTTTAACTGCAGTTTGTCATCAATTTAGCTTTATTTTTATTTCATAAAGTTTTATGTTTTTGTTTTATATACTGTATGTGTGTTTGTGTGCAGGTTTTATTTCAATTAACAAAAAGGATTTTTGACTTAAGGATTAAGGATTTCTGACCTTTGGCCCATAAAAAGCCCCGTCTCCTGGATTGAGTTTCCACGGCTCTCCAAACTCATTCAAGCTGTTCTCTAATTGCTTGGAAACAATAAAAATTCAGTTAATACTGCACAAAAACATCTCAAACCTCAGAGAGAGCAGGAAAAATGGTATTCTGGTACCTTTTCGGCCTGATTCCACACAGCAATATCGCCAAGAAACTTCTCTGGACGCGTAGAGAGATGCAGCTGGAAGGAGAAGCCGAAGACATCGTAGACGCAGCGCAAGAAATCCAGACAGCCTTTCATCTCCGACTCAATCTGAAACATGGAGAGCAAACATCTAGATTCTGTCTCCATATATAATTATATATGCACACATACACAGTATATACACCTGATCCATAGTGCAGAATATATGAGCATCATCCTGCTGGAAGCGCCGGACTCTCGTCAGACCCGTCAGCGTTCCTGAGAGCTCGTTACGATGCAAAACACCAAAATCAGCAAATCTGAGAGGAAGTTCACGCCAGGAGCGCGGCCGATGACCGAACATCAGACTGACAAACCGAGAAGCAGGAGGAGAGATGAAGGACAGAAACAAGCATATATGCTCGATTCAAAACACTGCAACAAATCTTATGAGTAGTTTTGTCTTGTTTCTTAAAACAAGAAAATTCTTCTCACCCCGCTGACAGAGAATTTTACTTGTTTTAAGCAAAATGCACTTGATTTCCTTTCTGGAAACAAGGCTAAATATATTATAACATTTTGCTTACCAAGTAAATGCAGTTTAATTTAAGAATGTTTTGATATTTTGACTAGAAACAAGATTTTTTGCAGTCAACAAGAATATTGTGTGAGAGAGAATAATACTCCCAGATCCAAACTATAATAATATCACAAAACATCACTAAATAATACCCAATACCCTTATTTTCAACATACTTTAATATTTTAATATATAATTAAAATATAGGTTTTTACCACAAAAAAACATGCATCTTTAACTACAGTTCATCAGTAATCAATGCTTTCAAAGAGTACACATATTTAAGCTTTATTTCGAACATTATAACTATAGCAATTCAGTGAGTCATTGATCCAGATTAATTCAACAAACAGTTCAACAAAGAACTTTACCAAAAAGTGATCTATTTGATCATCAGACAAAATATTTTTCTATGCACTGTATAAAAATGGTGCTGACCATTTATTGTCAATATGATTTCATAGCATCTCTTTATGTCTTTAAGGCAAAACACTACAGGAAACCCTTTTTCTCCTCTTCAGCAGCACTTAAACACACCAAAACTCAAGAGTTTTATTTTTATCTGTATTTTGAAGCCTTTTACTGAGGAGTTTGTTCATATATCATTCACCTGGTTTTATTATTGCACTTTATTTGTTCACATCTTCAGATTTTTTAAATTGCAATTCTTCTCTTTAAAAGTATTACATTTACTAAACTTTACAGTTTTATTTCTGTCAATATTCAGAAGGTTTTTACTGAAGGATTTGTTCATATATTATTCACAAAGATTTATACGTTTTATTAATTAAAAAAGGAAAAAATGTCTATCTTTAAAGGCATGGCATATTTCAAGTTTTTTCTCCACTTTAGCAGCACTTACAAACACCAGAACTTAGAGATTAATTCCTCTCTATATTCTGAAGATTTTTACTGAGGGGTTTGCTAAGATATCGTGCACTTCATTTTATTATCACACTTTATGTATAGGCGTCTGTACATTTTTAATTGCAATCTATGTTTACAAGTTTTTTTTCTCCAATTTAACAGCACCTACACACACACCAAATTTTAGAGTTACATTCTTCTTTTTATTCTGAACGTTTTTACTGTGGGGTTTTTTCATATATAATTCACGCAGATTTATACAACATATTATACCTAAAAGCAGTTGTTAAGTTCTGCAGCCAGTATGTTCTGATTTCTGAAGTGATAAACAGTAAGAACCATTAACTCTAATACGGCAACAAAAGTTTTCAACCAGGCTTTATCCCATGTTCAGGTGCGAATCAGTGCATATTTAACTAGATAATGTGTCACATTTAAATATAACATTTCATAAAACTTGTAATATCAACTGGGGAAGTACAGCGAGATCTATTAGTTAACAGCTTTATCCTATTCTTTAGAGATTTAATCTAATCAAGCACAGAGTTGTGGTTTACCAGTGTCCGGGGCAGTTCATGGGCTTCAGAGCGAAGACGTCCTGCTCCACAGGGAAGGAGAACATGTTTTCACTGTAGTGCTGCCAGTGACCCGACATCTCCCACAGTTTACTGTTATAGATGTTAGGAGACGCCACCTCCTGGAAACCCCGTCTGCTGTACTCCTCCTGCACACACACACATCATGAACAGCGCTATAGGATTCAGTGTTTGACTGTGCTTAAGTTTCAACTCATAGTCATATGCTGACGTACCCTGATGAACTCTGTCAATGTGTTGTAGATGTAAGCACCTCGCGGAAGGAAAAAGCAGCTTCCTGGACTCAGATCATGGAAGAAGAAAAGTTCTTGATCCTGCAAATCACACCACAAGAGAGCGAGATCTTAACAAGCTCCTTCAGTCACACTTGAGGAGGAAGTGACATGCATCGTCCATCGAGAGGTGAGGAGACACGTCTGATGGGACAAACTGGCTTATGCACTAGAAACCATACGGAACGGCTGTTATATGCAGTAAAGTGGATTTTAATGAGGTAAGAAAACTCAAAAAACAAAACCTGTTAGTTGTAAGTAATTTAGTAACTTTTGGCTGAACTGAACAAGACGGACACCAACTGATTCTCACAAGAACCAAGAAACATGTGCGGTCATTAATAGATGCTTGTCACGTGACATGCAAGATGAAAAACGTGAACAGCCCATTCTGAAATCAATATTCTGAAAAGTAACTACATTTTTGCATTTTCTGAACAAAATTAATTTAGCATTTCTTTGCAAAACTGCAATAAATAGCAAATAATTGAAAATAAATTAATAAAATAAAAAATGAAACACTTACTAATAGTCATAGAACATCTAAAATAACTACATTTAAGAATAAAACAAACCAAATTGTTTAAATCATAAATCATTTATCTGCATGTCATTTGACCATCACAGAACCCAGAGCATGTGAAACTATAATCTCAGAATTATTTCAAGTAAAGATTCTAGCTCAGTGGTGTTTAGCGGACAAAACAGTTTGTGAATCTGTGACTAGATCAATAAATCAAGAGGCAGTAATTCCCGCTCTGTCTCTCACACACCTTCCCGATCTTGCGGTGGTCTCTGTTTTTGGCTTCTTCCTGGAAGCGTTCCCATTCCTTCATCATTTTGTTGTCAGGAAAAGAGATCCCGTAGATCCTCTGGAGCGTCTCCATGTCCGAACGGCCCTCCCAGTACGTGGATGAATTCTGAACAACATCACAATGTCACAGTAATATCACACTCCAGCTGTTTTCCTGCAGAACGGCAGCTCTAAAGCATCTGTACTTGCATGTATTCCATCAATCACAACCAAACAGAAGCACATGTGTTGTTTGAGATCATATTAAACCCTGTAAGAGTGATCTAAAGTACCTTATAGATCTTGAGTGCTTTGATTTTGCCGGTGTGTCTTACATGTGGCCCGCGGCACAGGTCAATCAACGGACCGCACCTATGAGAGGAAGAGTATGAATTCATGATGGAAAGAGGTTTACAGTATCCTTACGGAGGAATCAGGTGATGCTGTGTTACCTGTAGACGGTGGTGGTGGGAGTGGAAACCTTCTCATTCAGGATCCGACACTTGAACTTGTTGTACTAAAATAATGAACGCAAATGAAAAGTGTTTTCAGCAATATACACCATGATACTAAATAAATACTCTATTTGTTTGAAATCTTAAAATATGGCACTTCAAACAAGAACATTATTTTTTTTTAATGGTTGTAGATATGTTTTTTTTTGTTTTTATTCTTTTGGATTCTGTTTTAATGGTTCAATTATATTTACATTTTAATCATGCAATAAAATTGTAATATTAATAGCAAACTATACATTTTGTGTTTTCGGTTTTTATTTATTTTTTAATTTGGCTTTATACATTTTTTTACATTTAAAATTGTAACAACAACAGGAAGTTTGAAGAATGAACTGTTTATAATTTTTATTTTTATGTTTTCTCAATTAAACATTAAACATATAAAAGCATATTTTTAGAAAAAACAGCTTTTTAAATATTAACTTTTTAAAATTTTAATATATATATTTTGAAATTGTAATAATAGGGCCCAATGAAATGCCTTGTTTTAAATTTGTTTTAGCATTAATTTTTTTATTACATTTTAATTTTAATTTAATTATTTTAAATGATTTTGTAATTGTATTTTTAATTTAGTTTTATTTTATTTAAATGTTAATAATCGAAAAGCATTTCTAATTAATAAAGCATTTAAATTTAATAATTTGAATTGTTTCACAAAAATTCTAGATTCTTTGTTTTATAATTAAAAACAAAATTATCATAAATGGTGGTAAATAAACTAAAAAGTAACAATTTCCCCTCCATTAATTACAGAGAAACATCAAGCAACACAAAAAAACCTGTGTTTTTTATTTCAAATGATTGAAATGGTACAATCTTTGTTTCATTTCGGGTTAGATAAAAAAAAAAGCTTTTACAAAGAAATTTTACAATGTATAATACAAAGTGATAATTATGGTATCATATGTATTATCATTACTTTGAAAAGGACAGTCTTACCCAAACTTTTATTGGTACTGTAGTACAACTTTAAGTCTCTATAAAAGGCTCTTTTTATTGAAGTGATGAACTATTCTCACCTTAAACATCTCCAGCAGCGTCTCTTTACTGATCTCCAGTCTCTCGAAGGGCTGCTTGTCCTTCATGATGCTCCTGCAGATGTTCTCCAGATCACCAAACTCTGTGCTGGACACTCCTCTGTGAACAAACGGCAGATACACTGAGCTACAGGAGCTCTGGTCAGGTCAGATTAAAACAGAGGGACGTCAAACAGCTCCACTCACTTCTGTCCGTCCAGGAACATGTCGTAGTAGAAGCCGTTCTCTATGGGTGGCCCGTAGCACAGGCATCCTCCATAGAAGCTCTCCATAGCCTCGCCGAGGACGTGAGCGCTGGAGTGCCAGTAAACCTGAGACACAACAGCATCTGTACATATCTTACAGGAGTTTGCTTGAAGTACCCAAGTTCAGACTCTAGTGTGAGGGAAAGGGCTTTCAGCATTTAGCTCTGCAGTAAAACTGGGCGACACGACCTAAAATCAAATCCAAGGCTGATTACGTCAAATGTTAAACTGGGCGTATACGATGCACTGTGAAAATGAACGATTGAATAAATTATGTTTTTTTTTTTTCTTGGGACAAAAAAAAAATATATTCTTGTGGCGTCGCAAAAGTGAGTTGAGCCCCTGTTTTACTGATGGATTCACTACATACATAAAAAGTATTTACAATACGTTTTGTTAACTGAATGCCTGACTTATTATTCTATTCCATGCTTGCATTGCATTATACGTAAGGAAGTGTGGATAGTAACTGACGGCTTGTGCATCCTCGTGGTCGAATTTAAGAAGCTCCAGACTGCAGTCGGTCTCCAGCGGACGGTCCAGATCCCACAGATCTCCGTTCACACGCGCGATCACACAGCTGTCCGCCAGACCCTGACTACATACACACACACACACACACACACACACACACACACACACACACACACACACGCAGAATGCAACAGAACTTGTAGTTGAAGGGCTGATGTTCAGATAGAAAGACGTGTAAAACCACATCACAGAACACTATAAAAAAAACTGTTGTGGGACACCTGATTTCTAGTGATTATCGTGGTCTTGACTACAGAGACCGTCCCAGCATTTGAAAAATAAATAGTTTAATTCTCATCATTATACATTACCATTGCTCTGCTCTTCTACTTGATAAAGTTCAGTGCTTTGCTAGAATCTGTATTGTTAAAAGTGCTATAGAAATAAAAGTGATTGATTTAAAATATACACAGACTTTAAAAAACAAGCTAAAACTAATAAAAATTACTCACTGAAAAAAAAAATATATATAAATTATAATAATATCTTACACTGGACAAAACAGAATTTTAAAGGAAAGCGTCAGGAGATCTGCTCACACACATCCTCTCTCGTGTGTATCATGGATGAGGAGCAGAAGCTCTCACCTGATGGAGCAGGCCAGCTGATACGGGCTGCTCTCCCAGGCTGTGGCGGTCAGCGTCTGTCCATCGGGCAGCTGGACACTGATGGAGTGACCACCAGCCGCCCGCTCTGCCAGGAGACCATCGCTTTCCTTCTTCAGCCGCTCATAGAGCTGCAGACGGTCAGAGACGAACACCGGCCACGAGTCCAGCTGCTCCGGTCAATGAGAGAGAGACAAAGACAGAGACAGAGACAGAGAGAGAGAGAGAGAGAGAGAGCGAGAGAGAGAGAGAGAGTCAGTATACAGTCCAATATGAGCTCTGAGAGCAGCTGAGCTGTTAAACACCACATGAATGACACTGATGCAACAACACAGCAATCACACTGACCACATGAGCGTGTGTTTGTGTGTGTGTGTGTGTGTGCACCTCTGCCTTCACTTTCTCCTTCTTCTTGTTGTTTTTCTCCTGAACATCTGATGCACTGGATCGAGGCGGAGCAGCATTCTGCTGAAACACACAAAACAAATTATAACAAATAACACTGGGCTTATCTTTATTATTATTAGGCAGAATGAAATGACATATGGCTATGTCCAGTGACTTTCAAAAGAGGAACAAAGCAAACAAATTAATTTTTTTAATTATTATTTTATTTTTTTGCTTTGGATTAATTTCAGATTTTTTTTATCATTATTATTTTTGGATTTACATTTTTTTTAAAGATAGATATACATATATATAGAGAAAAAATATAGATAAATAAAGATAGATAGATGGGGGGAGAGAGAGAGAGATGCACCTTTGCATGGCTCTTCTTCTTTTGTTCTTCAGGTTTGTTCTGGCTCTTCTGTGAGTTAGTCCTCTGGTTCTGCTCAGGTTTGTTAGTCTTCTGCTGGTTTTCCTGCAGCTGCTGCTCCTCCCGGAGGCTCCGGCGGAGGTGTAGAGCGCGGTACCGGAGCTTCTCGTTCTCCGCTCGCAGCTCGTCCAGGCTCGAGTCTCCGGTCAGGAGTCCCCCGGTCAGTGCGTCCTGCAGGCGGAAGATCTCCAGACTCAGCGCCTCGATCTGCTCCTCCTGAACGGACAAACGAGCGGCCATGCGCTCCGCCATATCCAGCCTCACCGCTGACCGGATCCGAACCGAGAAAACACCGACCGGGATATAACCGGTAATGGACAGGCGTTCAGTCGGTGACACGGACCGGTCACTCCTGCAGGGGGCGCTCGGTGGCCCAGACTGATGGACCTCCATTGAGACGCGTACAAATCAAACCATATAGTTGTTAAAGATTTATGAATATTTATAAAAAGCTACATAAATAATATTTCCATTGATGTCTGGTTTGTTAGGATATGACTGAGTATTTGACTGAGATACAACTATTAGAAAATCTGGAATCTGAGGGTGAAAAAAAAACTAAATAGTGAGAAAATCACCTTTAAAGTTGTTCAAATTAAGTTCTTAGCAATGCATACTAATCATATATTAGGTTTTGATATATTAACAGTAGGAAATGTAAAAAATACATTCACAGAACATAATCTTTACTAATATCCTAATGATTTTTGTATGTTTTGTTCTTTTAACTGGTATTTGTTGCATTTTGTCTTCATTGTACAGGACTTTGTTTGCTTTATAAAAACATAACCTTCATATTTTTGTCTTATTGGAGATAACTGAACATAAAACATTTGGTCTCTGAAGTAAACATGGAAATCCACCAGGGAATTATTAAATAAATTATCCATTAGATACTATCAAATGTAAATGGCGCTAAATAAAGGGTCAATAACAGGTCAATAATTTTCCTCTAAATAATGACTTGAATAATCACTTAATTTAAAACAAGCTGTAAAGAACCAAAATCAAAGATTAATAATGTATCCGACCAATCAGAGGCAACGCCCCGCCCCATTCGCCACCCCTGCGTCAAGGCTGCATGACGCTCTACGTGCTCTGTTCTATGAATATGAGCCGAAGCGTCGCGCAGCGCCACCTGGCGACCAGCTGCCACATGACGCTATTAATAACAACGGCGTGACACATGAGAACAGAAATACAGAGTAATTTTTAGTCATTTCTCTCCTGTGAACAAAGTAATACTTGAAACAGCCTCTTGCCAACAGTGACAATACCGACATTCACACTCAACCAAATTGAAGTATATACAAACATTAATTTAATTCATAAAATGCAGTTACTGAATTTATTTGAATGTTGTGTGTCGCAGTACCTGATCTGGCCGGCAGGCGTCAATGACGTGCGCGCTCTAGATTCCGCTGCGTGACAGAGGCAATGACGTCACCGCGCGGAAGTAAACAGACCACTGCGCTTCACTTATAAACGCGTTTATGAAATGTTTACGACCATATATTAAATAATAAATAGTTATCATTCATAAAGTCAACAGTCCGCGGTTGAATCGTACGCTTTAGTGACTGAGATCTGGGCAGAAGAAAGCGCATTGCTCGTGAATATACTGTAAATGTCATTGATTATTGATTATTAATCGATTGATGTCAGTTCGGGATGGCTGCAGGTTTCGCTCCTCCGAAGCTCAAAGACTTTATTCTGACGGAGAAACTGGGAAGTGGCACTTATGCGACAGTTTATAAAGCTTTCAGAAAGGCGAGTGATTATTGATCTCGGATTATTCACCAATACTCTCATACGGGTATTTGACATGCTTTAGTGACACTCTTGATTGTTTGCTTCCTCGTTAGTGTAACTTTGTTTTATCTCAATGGTTACGAGATAGTTGTTTGAATATTTGATCGATTGGTTGTTTTATTGATCATGTGACTGGTTTCAGACTGACAGCAGGCAGGCGGTGGCCGTGAAGGTGGTCAGTAAGAAAAGCCTCAATAAAAGCTCAATGCAGAACCTGCTGACAGAGATTGAGATCCTCAAGACAGTCCGGCATCCTCACATAGTGCAGCTCAAAGACTTCCAGGTACAAGATTCCCAGCATTCAGTCTTACACTGCAGAAGGAGGAGGAGAAAGATGCCTTCCTTAACAACAATATGGATTTACCTTTAAACTGTAACATATCAACATGTTACAACATACTGTAACATGATGTCATAAATATAACATAGTAACGCAAGACATTAATTGTAACATATTTACAGTGCCACTAGTGTAACATGTCATAAATGTAACATGCTAAAGTTACACATTGATTGTAACATATACATAGTCTCAATAATGAACATGTTCTAATGTACCAGTTATAAATGTAACATATTACCAACGTTAATGTAACGCATTACTTGTAACACATATATTTAGAGCCAATAACTTAACAAGCCGTGATAAATGTACTATATTAATTGTAACATATTTGCATAATATGATAAATGTCAAAAACTGATAAATCAACATACTGTATTACATGATGTCATAGGTCACTATTTTCTAGATACACACAATTAGATCGGTTAACCTTAAAATAGGAAACATCCATCTCTCTCTGTGAGTCAGTGGGACAGCGAGAACATCTATCTGATTCTGGAGTGGTGTTCAGGAGGAGATTTGTCCCGATTTATCCGAAGTCGCCGGATTCTTCCGGAGAGAGTCGCCCGTCGCTGCCTACAGCAGATTGGTACAAACACACACACCACAGGATTTATAAAGATGAATGATACAGACCGATTCAAATGAGAAGACATGATGTGTTTTAGCATGCGCTCTTCAGTTCCTCCACGAGAAGAACATCTCTCATCTGGACCTCAAACCACAGAACATTCTGCTGAGTGGAAACGTGCTGAAGCTCGCAGGTGAAAACACAGCAGCTCACAGTCAGCAGCACTATTATTACACTCCAAGACGAGTCAGTAAGGTCTAATGTGCTGTTACAGTTTCCAAACCATGTCTCTTTTTTCAAAACACTTCACACAAATCCAAGACCTGCACACGAGATGCAAAACGCCTCAAATCTCTCGTCACTGTATTCAAAATATCACAAACACATCTCAAAAGCAGACGTTTGATATTGGTGTTTTGTTCATGTCATCCTGTCACGCTGTGTGTGTAGATTTTGGTTTTGCGCAGTACATGAGCCCATGGGACGAGCAGCAGGCTCTGAGAGGCTCTCCGCTCTACATGGCTCCTGAGATGGTGTGCAGACGATATTACGACGCTCGAGTGGATCTGTGGTCCGTCGGAGTCATTTTATACGGTGAGACACTACAATAAAAGATGAAATCAATAAGATTTAAGGGATTGATTTGATTCTTTCATCGTCTGTTTCAAACCTGACGTTCTTCCTTCTGTCCAACAAACTAGACAGTGTTGTTTGCATTCTTTAAAATATCTTAATTTGCAAATGTAAATGACAGATTTCTGCAAAAATATTGTGCAGCACAACTGTTTTCAACATCAATAATAATCAGAACTCTTTGTTGAGCAGTAAATCAGTATATTATTCTGATTTCTGAAGATCATGTGACTCTGAAGACTGAACATCACAGAAATACACTGCAGATTCACAGAGGAAACAGCTGATTTACATTAGAATAATATTTTAGAATTTTACTGTATTTTTGACCAAATAAATGAAGGCTCAGTGAGCAGTTGTGACTTAGCTCAAGACATTAATAAATCATTATTATTCCATATTTCTGACAAACTGTATGTGTGTTTTTCGAGGGCAGAAGCATTATTTGGACGAGCTCCATTTGCCTCTCGCTCCTTCGCTGAACTAGAAGAGAAGATCCGCAGTGAGAAACCCATCGAGGTGAGAATCAACATCTGACTGTGTTTACATCACTACACATAAACAGAAGAGTTTCTGCATCATAATCAATGGTAGATTTATTAAAAACACATTAATATTACAAAAAGCTATTTTTTAAGGAATATTTCACCTAAACATAAAAATGTGCTGAAAATATCCTCACCCACCTAAGATCAGGATGAGTGTGTTTCTTCATCAGGTCTGAAGAAATGTGTCTCAGCAATGTTAGTGAATGGGTGCCGTCAGAATGAGAGTCTGATAAAAACATCAGAATAATCCACAGCACTCCAGTCCATCAGTGAACATCTGGAGAAGACAGAAGAAGGAAAAAATCCATAATTTATCAGCTGTTTGGACAATCATTCTGATGGCACCCATTCACTGCAGAGCATTTATGTCTGAGGCAGTGATGCAGAGACACTGATAAAGAAACAAACTCATCTGCATCCTAGATAGCTTTGCTGATTTTTGGGTATAATGTTCCTTTAAAAAACATATTTGTGCGTCTTTATTTACAGTAAATGCTTTGATATTTTAGGTAACCAATAGTTTTGGGGCCACTATATGTAAATAATTCATAAGGCAATAAGCAAAAATAATGTACTTATCACAGATTAAAGCCATATTGATGTAAATATTTATACAAAAAGCATATATTTTCAATGTTTTATCATCTACTAAAATCATTGATGAATATTAATTGCCTTTGAGGTTTACATACTGTGTAAAATTGCTGATTAATGACAGAATTAACTGTTTTTTTTTTTTTTTTTTTTGATAAAATGTTTTAGTTCTTACATAACATCGACCAGGCTACCAAAATATCGAATTTATTGCTTTTTCTATAATAATCTGTTGTTCTGATCCAACCTAAAGCAATCTATCTGTAAGAATTTAAATATTTTCTGTTTAAAAAACATCTGTTAGAGTTTTAAATATACTCATCCGGTTCTGTGATCCGAATTCAACAGAATTGAGATTGATTTGTGCACATTCTATTGGAAAGTGCTTTGACGCATCAGTCCCGCCTTTCTCTTTCATCTCAACCACACCTGCTTTACAAAGCCCCGCCCACGCGACGACGGGCGCCTCCTATTGGTGCATTAACATTCCGTGTGTGGGAACAGCCCACGATATTACTATTCTTTTACCAGCGTTGGTAGTTTCAGCTTTTATGATAACCCAAGAAATATTAATAACGGTATATGACTAGGCAAATAAACCACAAAATATATAATCAATGCACTCTCGCCTCCAGAGGCCACAAAGATACTCGCCGCCCTCGGTGGAGCTGTCAGGTTTCGCATAACCATAGCCCCGCCCCGCGCACGCAGCGTAAGTTCGGTTGCGCGCTGAGCTTTATATGCGTAGCGACTAGGCCCCGCCTCTTTCCGCAGCGTCAAGTTCGTTTACGCGGCGAGCTTTATAGCAACCGTTGCCCTGAGCTGCAGCGCCATAGTCACCGTAGTCCTGGCGACTGTAACCCACCAACAATAACAACAACAACAACCTCCTCCTCTCCGCTCCATCCTTACCTCCACCTTCCTACCATCCTCATCCTCATCCTCACACTAGTCCAGGTGAATATTTCCATATTAACCGCTCGCTTATCAATAAGTTCACGGTTTAACCGCTGCATGATGCTTGTGGCTGTTTATCTCTATTTGATGCTTAGAGTAAAATCTAAAGCTCTTGTGTATCGTGGAGGTTTATTCGGTGTCGATCTGCTGCTGCTTTCTCTGATGCTTTCTTTCTCATTCTGCTTCTATTGATGCGGCTCGTCCAGATGTTTCTCCTCTCGATCGCTTTAATTTGTTAAACCAGAGGAGCAAACGCGTTCTGAATGATGTTTACTAATAAATACGACGATAGCGACACGGGTTTGTGAGAGCTGAAGGCGGGAAACGCGATGAAAACGGTGTTTTGTTGAAGCGCAGCATCATCTTCTCACGAAGCAGGTGTTGCTAAGCGGCTAACGTTAGCATCGTGAGGCGATTCTTCGTTATAGTTTGCGTTTGGGCTCGAAATCACACCGTTTTGTGTTCATTTTCAAGTCTCTGTTCGTCCAACATGATTTGGTTGTAATAAACAGCTCGTTTTTAACAGCTCGGTGATTCATTTTCATTAGCTTCCTTCTGACGCTCATTTGTGAGGAAACAGAATGAATTTTCTCTTCACAGAGATGTTTGCGTTTTTGTTTTCGACTGCTGGATGTTCCTGGAAGATTTTAAGCGGGGGTTTGTGGGATATAAGGCTGCATATGAAGATTATCTGCCTGTCTTCTATTGTTATAAAGCAGGAGTTACTCTTGCTAAGCTATTGGCCCTCAGCCTCTGTGGCCGTGTCTCAAAACCTAGTGTGCTCCCTACATAGGGCGCTAGTTATTCGGACATACATTAACTAAAACTTGCGTGCTGGCGATCTGGAGCTCATTTTTTGGTAGCTGTCAAAGAGTAGTGAGCATCTGTGTATGACTAGGCAGCTCTGGTTATTTGTAAAATCCACCTGTTTATAAGCTCATAGTCATATTAGTGTGGAATCAAACATGCCCTTTTGACATTATAATTTGTCCGGTTGCATAGCTTTATGCATTGTCAAGTGAATAAGGGATTGAAGATGCGTCCTAAATCATACTGCTGTAGAATATTCTTATAATTGCTGGAAACTGAATGCTGTATTTATAATAATTTGTCTCCTATGAAAGACTCAATCATAAGAATGCAAAATCATCTGTTTTCAAGTGCTGTCAAGCAATTAATTGCATCTAAAATAATACTGTTAACCCAAATATTGCGTACATATGTGTGTGTTGTATATATGTTTTTTTTATGTTTAAGAAAAATGTTTTGCTTTATATATAATATATATTATATGAATATAAATGTGTGTGCATTCACATATACCTAATAAATATACACAGTACACACTTATGTTACGTGAACACAAACTTATTTTGAATGCAATTAATTGTTTTAACAGCACTAGGTCCATGTCCAGCATTAATCTGTCATTTCATCTTTTTTCACGTTTTTTTTTTTTTACTAGAGGCAAACTTGCAGGCTGCATTGACACCATCCAAATAAACGTCTGGAGTTTGTTTCATGGCTCAGCGTAACTCTGCAGTTAGCACTATTGCTAAATGAGCATGTTGGATGCATGCAGAAATGCGATCGTATTCTGAACCGCAGCAGGTTCGAGTCGCATCGACTGAACAAATCGCTGAGGGTTTCCTTGAGTTGCATCAGGGTCCTCTGAAGGGTCCCTATGAAGTAGCGTCTCGCTTCCCCTGTTGTCTTCATTATAGGCCGAGGAACAGGTGTGTGCCACGAGATGCTGAAAAAGACCTCACATGGGCTCAGCGGAGAGGGGCAGCATGGGATATCGCTCCGCTAGAAATGCAACCTCCGAATATTGTGATTTTAGTAAAATGAACTCTGCTGTTTAGTGCGTTTTCAGTAAAATCAAACAAAAGGAATTGAGCTAATGAAGTCGATCATGTCATTACAGGCATTTCTCTCGGGTCTGGTGCTTTAGCTTTATTTTCTGTCGTTGCCCCCCCCCCACTAGTCTGTTAATGGCCAAACCAAGAGGTCAGGATGTCAGAAAGCGCTAGTTATCAGCTCACGTTACCACTTATCTACAGTCAGGTGTAGAGTTGAAACGGGGCCGTGCCACCTGTCCTCTGTATCCTGTTGCCTTTCCAATCTCTTTAAGAGATACTGATTGAGTAAATAATTCATATCCATTTCATTTCAAGCTAAAACCCATTGAGGTTTATAGCTCACGAGTGTGTGGGCGGATGCTGCTCGGAAAAAAAAAAGTTTTTTTTTTTTTTAATTAAGATTAATCAAGTCTCTTTATTTTTTGCTTTATTTTAGTGTGTGTGTGTGTGTGTGTGTGTGTTTAATCTAAACCGCCCCTGGCAACGCTAAATATACATCAGCTACTTTAATCACTTCACATGTCTGTGTTTTAATGATTGTTACTGTATTCTGGACATTTTTGCTTCAAGCTTAGTTGGTGCTTTTAAACGGTTTTAAAAATAAAGGTTTCAAAAGATGAGGTTGTGATGAAGCATTTTAGTCCCCTTTCCAGTAAACACGACCATTTTCATAATCTTGAGTCATCTAAAGAACGGTCTTCCACTTTTTGGTCGATGCAAAGGTTCTATGCAAAGGTTCTTCACAGAACCATCCGTGCCAGTAAAGAAGCTTTATTTTTAAAAGTGCAGTGTTTTTTTTAATAGAAGTTTCAGTACAGATGTCTTGATAAAGCCATTACACTATTAAAAAATAAAGCTTTTTTATTGGAATTGATGGTTCTGTGAACAGCAATAAAATCTTCTCATTTTACACTAACATAAAAACATAATACAGTGCCCTCCACTGATATTGGCACACTTGGTAAATCTGAGCAAAGGTGGCTGTGAAAATAAATCTGCATTGTTTTTCTTTTGATCTTTCATTCAAAACATTCACACAATTCTAATCTATCACTGAATTAAAACAATTGAAAATAGGGAGAAATTCTTGTGATTTTAAATAAATGTTTGTCTCCAATACATGTTGAACACAATTATTGGCACCCCTAGAATTGTGAGCACTCCAGGGTGATTATGAACATGAAATTATCCAGCCCTGGCTTCCTGTTTCACAGAAATATATATAGGAGGGAAAAATAAGCCCAAAATCATCATCAACACAATGAGAAAAACCAAAGAATATATTTCTTATATACTGCAAAAGATAATTGAGCTTCACCAATTAGTGGCTAGAGCAGTGAAAATGTCAATTTCCACCATCAGAGAAATAATGAAGAAATTCCAATCAACACACAATGTTAGGAAACTGCCTGGAAGAGGAAGTGTGTCTCTATCCTCCTAATATACGGAGAGGAGTAGAGTTTGAGTGACTAAAGACTCTTCAAGGACCACAGAATTAAACAAAATAGTCAAACAGTCCCTACATCAGCACATGTTGTTCAGAAGGGTTTCATAAAACAATCTCCAGCATGTTCAGTTGTCAGACAGGACTGGAACTACAAATGGAACTGGCTTCTATGAACAGATTAAACTAAAAAATGAGCTTTCTAGCAGTAAGCGCTAAAGATGGGTTTGGAGAACACAGGGATAAACAGTACTGCTGTGTTTTTGATGTTTTGGGTCTATATTTTTGCTGGAGGTCCTGGACATCTTGTTTAGACACATGACATCATGGATTCTATCAAATACCAGCAGGGTCTGGAGTGATTCTGGATGAAGGAATGGTTTCTTTTTTCTTATCAGGCATTACAGGAGAAACCTCAGAGCAGTTTTCTTGGGAAGAGGACGTAGTAATAATTGGGTGCCAATAATTGTAGCCAACAAGTATTGAAGAAAAACATGTATTTCATCATGAGATTTTCTCCTCATTTCAATTGTTTTAATTCAATGATAGATTAGAATTGTGTGAATTATATAGTTGAAAAATAAATAAGGTGTTTAAAATGTTAAAACAAGACGTTTTTTTTAGTAACTGACCACTGAATGATTCTTTGGTGAACCAAAAATTGCTTTGTTGCATTACCCCCTTTTATAAGTAACCCTTGTTTTTGTAACTAATTTATTCAAAATGAGTCTCAAACTCGGATTTCCCTGAATGATGTAAATGTATGGCGACCCCTCGCGCCGTGCCGGGGCAGATTCAGGGCCGTGGGGGTAGAGACAGCAAGTGTTGCCCTCCTCTTGGGCCTTTGTTACCCTTCAGCTTTTGAGGCTGCAGTAGCTCAGTGGAGCTCTGGGTTTAAGTGGGCCACAGGGGAGCGGATGAATGAGAGGAGGTGAAGTCAGCTGGGCTCAGACAGGTGCTACAGGGAGCAGGTGGGGTTACTTAAGACAATATACTGCAGCGCTTCAAGATGCACACTTTTACATTGGTCATCAAGGGCCTGAATGATTTATCAATAAACCAGAGTAAATCAAACAATGCAATATATAATTTCCATCAACTGCATAGACTAAACAATCTGGAATTCACATTTCTACGTGTCTTTAAATTAGATTTCTTTTAGCTGCTGTGCAAAATGCATAGTTGGTAATAAACAATTTTGGTAACACTTTAGTTTACAATTCTCACTATTAACTAGTTGCTCATTAGCATGCACATTATTCATGTTGGCTGTTTATTAGTACTTCATAAGCATAAAAAATCCTTAGGAAAGTAAGTAAAGATCATGCTCCATGAAGATATTTAGTCAGTTTCTTACTGTAAACTAGAGATGCACCGATTGCAAATTTCTTGGCCGATTCCGATTTCCGATTTTACAGTAGGTGTGACCTGCCGATTCCGA
>JAUCNO010001137.1:38910-50963 GCA_032353835.1 Enteromius viviparus | reverse complement strand
TGATTGGTTATAGTGTGCCACCCAATAGCAAAAAGGTTGGTCCCTTTAGTACTTTTTAAACAAAGTCTCAGCTTCAGCTTTATATTGTGTCTTACTGTAATGTGTTGTTCAAGCTCTTTAATAATCAGATCGCTGCGTTATATATACATATTCATTATTTGTAGCCTGTGTAGGATTACAAATTTAAGAATCAGTCTTAGATCTGCTGATCTTACATCCCAAAATAACATCATATAGAAACTAAGGTAAAGTACATTGTATTTAGGATTTAAAGAAAAGGTGTTAACATGAACAGTTTGCAGCCAGAGGTGCAGTTTTGTCCTGCTCTAATGTATGTCAAATGAGGTTGATTACTGAGACTTCTGCTTTGTCACCTTTTGTTTATAGCAGCTTTTGAATTACAATGTAACACTGCTTTAGTTAGACAAGCCTAACGATTTAGACAAGTTTAACTGCTTCAGAAGATTTTACTTTGATGACTGCAGCCCGCAGACAGAGTTCTCACAATAAAGAGAATTTTTCTTCCAAATCCAAAGTCTGTCTTCTGGTCTTTCTTGGAAAAGAATACATCAGATGGTGCCGTGACCCAGATGGAGTTTCTCATCTAAATCTAAACATGTTCAAGCTCAACAAAACTTCAACTTGAAACTTCAAACTCAACAAAAGATTTGACTTTGTTCCAGATCGCAGCTTGCTGTACAACCAAGATTTGGTGAGTTATACTCTATCCAAAAAGAACCTAAACAACCAGTAAAAAATTGTTATCCTCTGCGCCGACAGAGAAGAGTTAACAGAAAGCTGCAGTGTTTGTTTAACTAAGTTATCCTCTGTGAGATGAAGTTTACCCTCTGTGCATCAGAGAAGATTTTGGTATCCTCTGTTAATCAGACAGGGAAGATTAGCTTCTGCTAATAGGTTTATCCTCTGTTAAAAGCAGGGAAGGTTAATATCAGAAGTTATCCTCTAATAATCAGGGAAGGTTTAGCACAGTTGCTTAATATCTTGGAATCCTCTGAATGTTGATCAGGGAAGATTGGCATTAAGTGCTAATATTGCGGCTCATTGAAAAGAAAGGAGGAAACGTGTTAAAGTATTTTGTTTTTGAGTCTGAGGACAAGCGCAACATCATTGATCCCTAAAAACCCATCTGCAAGCGGTGTCATCGAAGTCTTATGTCAAAAGGAGAAAATACATAGAACTTTATAAAACACCTCAAACATTCACCCTGGGAACGACGCTGTACAGAAATGTTTGGATGCTCTTACGTATATAGATTGAATGCTTGTCTAGTATTTAAAGGGGCCGCAAATAAAACAAGCTTGTGTGGACAGACCACTAAATAGTTAAATAGTTAATAAAGAAACTTTATTCTGATAATGTGCATTAACTTTATGTTTTTTCTAAAAATAAGCGTGAATTTCAAGTTGAATTTAGCGCCAGAGCATGCAAAGCTGTTACTGCTGCAGAATATTCTGACAGATCAAAACATACTGGATTACACGGAAAATATGTGTCGTAGAGAGCTGCAGCAAATGCTTTTAATTGAAAGAAAACATGTACTACAAAAAATTCTTTCCATTGATCAATTTCTTACTTTCACAATCAATATATTTCACGAGGTTAGCTTATCCCCTCCGTGTGGTCAGTCCGCACAAGCTTGTTTTATTTGCGGCCGCTTTAAATACACGACAAGCATTCAATCTACGTCAGAGCAATACATCTCTGTACAGCGTCACTGCCAGGGCGAATGTTTGAGGTGTTTTAGAAAGTTCAATGTATTTCCTCCTTTTGACATTAAACGCACCTTTCGGATAGCGCAGCAAGAACCGGGTTTCCCCGTTGCTCGGTACTACCGGTACTTCAGAAAACCTGCTACCGTAACATTTCAAATTTTTCAGTACCGACTTGGTACCGAAGTACCGGGTCTTTTGACAACACTAATATTGAGGCAGTGGAGGCAGAACACACCACGAGCAAGAAATCCTAGTCCTAAATAAAAGCATCACTGCAGCTCTCTTTCAGTTTCAGCTCCAACAAAAGAGCAGGAAAGGGTCAAGAGAACAGCATCTCTGTGCTGGTGAGGCTCCCAGGGGCCCGGGGCCCACGCGCTGCACGGTCTCTGCAGGCCCTGGGTGAGGGTCGTGCGGATGCCGAGGCTGAATGTCACCGAGAATATTCCAATCCAGTGTGACAAGTGGTGCAGGAAACATGTTCTCCCTGACTCCAAGACCCCTGATATTTCACAAAGTCAAACCAGACGAGGCAGCCGCCGCCCGGGGACTCAGACTGATTATTAACACACACACACACACACACACATACTCCTGTCGTGTCTCCATGTGTTCTGGGGTCTCTCTCTCACACACTTTTACATTCTCAAAACACTTCATTCTGTGTGATTTATAAGCTTCTGTCCCCATGAGTCTATGTATATTCAGGCTTAAGACCCCACCAGGATATACAAACACACACACACACACACACACACAGAGGAACAAGCAGAGAGTGTGAAGCGACTGAAGGGTCAAGCTGTGATGATTTTCACAGGAGCAAATATGACAGATGCTATTTGCACCCCACTGTAAATATATACAAATATTACTGTAAATACTACTAACATTCTGATGGAAACAAATACAATAAATAAGGGACATATATAAAATAATAACAACAATATTATTTCAAATGTGTGTGGTGTGTTTATGTATGCATGTGTATATATAAATAAAAACATAATATTATATAATATAAGTATTATTTCATATGTTTTTTTAATTTTACATTTAAATTGGTTGTGATTATTGAATTCCAAAAATATTTATATTTTATGCAGGTCTCCTGATTTTAGTAAGATACTCTTTTTTTTTTGTGCTATATATTTTGATTATGTATGTCCAGAAATGAGCTTTGGGCATCTAAACAGCTGCTTTGTAAATGACTGATTAGGGTCGGTGTGGTTTTTCTATTAACTTCCTGTCGTTAGCCGGTATTAGTTCGATGGCGAGGGGTCAGAGGTCAGACACAGGGCAGGAGTGAAGGTCAGGCTGAAGGTGTGTTGTGGTTCGTCTCATAACTTCGCGTCTTCAGCTCGTCCCGAGAGGATTTGTAATAAATCCGCTGCCTGGAGTGTGTGAGGGATTGAGTTCGTGTGTTTCTCATTTCATGACGCGCGGGGAGCGGCTAATAACAGCACGAACACTGACGTCAGTGGTGTGATACGACACGCCAGTGTGTGTGTGTGTGTGTGTGTGTGTGTGTGTCAGCGAGCCGCTCACAGGCTGATGGAGTTTTTGTCTCCAAGGTCGAGCTCCTGCTAAACTCAACGCTGTGACCCTCGAGACAGCAGCTCCAGCTAATGTGAGAATAAACCAGATCTGAGCACATCCATCAGGACAGAAAAGCACAGAATCCAGTCTTAAACACGTCGTTTACAGTATGAGCGGGAATCTGTACTTACTCCAATGTCCTTATAGACTGGTGTTAAAAGATGGCTTTTTTGATCATACATTTGTATAAAATCATCAATCCAAATAAATTATTACAGAATTTCTGGGGAGAAATTAATCTTAATATTAAGTAAAATATAATATCCTAATATTGTAAATATTTAAATAAGTTTTTATAGGTTTTTACATCCAATAGTTAAATAATTCAGATAAACAAAGGTCATGTAAAAAGGTCATGTTTTTATAAATTGGTAAATAAATGTAATAAATAATATATAATGTATATAAAATCATATTTTACAATTTAGTTTGGAAGAAAAAACAGGCATACACATAGCATATTTTATATATGTATGTATGTTTTTTCTTATTTAAAAATGATGTACATATATATAATTTTTAACTAATAAAATAATATATAGTATATCTGTATATGTTTTTCATCTTATTTTACGGTTTAAAAATTATACATATATGTGTATATAAATATATATATATATAATTTTTATTCAATCATATATAATGTATATAAAATCATATTTCACAATTTTGTTTAGAAGAAAATAAATCATACATATTATAACTATTATTATTATTATTATTATAAAACTATTTTTGTTTATGAAAACTGAATTACGTTAAACTAGAAAAAAGAAAACTAGGGGGAAAAAATTAATTGTTCTACAATATTTTGTAAACTTTAAAAATGTGTAGTTTCATAGTTTCATGTAATTAGAGAGGCACTTTATTTAATGTTGAGTACATTTAATTTTAACCAATACAGCATTAATTAAAAAATAAAAATTAAATAATTAAATAAAATCCAGAAAAATGTAAATGAAAATGAAATTAATTTCATATGTCCCTAATTTAAATTAATTAAATGAAATGTGTTTTATCACAAAACAAAACCAAAAACATAATTTAACCATTAAAATAGAAATGTAGACAAATGAAAACAGACATCTGGGAAAATAAAAACAGATTTCATAAAGCTCTAATAGATATCAGATACGAAGAGGGCAATTAGTCGTCTGCTTCAGAGAAAACAAGCACATTACGTAAGCCAATGACACACAGCTGAAGAAAGCAAAGCTACCATTAACATCCACTGTCAGAAGAGATTCAGTGCAGACGTGACCGCCTGGAGCCGGATCTCCTCCACACCAGAGGTCAAAGGTCAGCGCTCCGGCCTCGCCCGCACACCTCCAGGAGCTGGAGGACCAAAACCCAAGCCTGCTTTCTGGACACCAACAGAAGCAAGGGTTTATGTGACGCTGGGCAGGGCAGACATCCGTGACGGAAATACAAATTTGGCTGTCTGCGAACGCGGCCCTGAATAGACGCTAATTGTGGTGGAAGCATCGGCATATTTTTAGGGCGGCTCACAGAAGTGTGTGTTCACAAATATAAAGAGATCTACAAGCCAGGAAAGAGCCTTCGGTCACAGATCACGATCTGAAAGCTACATCAGACTCAGAGTGACTGGAGATTCAGCTTTAAATAGAGTTTGAGACGGACTGCAGGTAGAACAATTACCGCTTTCACTGCTAATTACACAGCACTCCAAAGCCTCCTCAATTAGCACGTTCTAGAACAGACCTGAGTGACACAACATCACGTCATCTGTTCTAGAGCATAGTGTAATTATTACTGATGGCGGACGCTGGCTAATGGCAAACCGTTTCGTATTAACAAAACACCAACACAAAGCGCTTTCAGCAGGCGTTTAAGCACAGATTTGTGTCTCTGAAAGCTGATTAGAAGAAGCTTCTACACAAGATCTAGTTAATGAAGATGTAGGTGGCCGTCAGGATTAAAAAGAATTATTAATGAGCCTCAGAAAATACACAACCCAAAGAAGAGGTGAAGTTTATATAAAAAAACTAAAAAATGGAACGCAATCATCTTCATCTTTACAACAGCACCTATTTAATATTTAAGTTGCATTTTAATTACATTTATTATTTTTTATTATTTCATTTTCTGCATGTGAAAAGTGTTTTGTTAAATTTGTTAATTTCTCTAGTAATTAATGTAGTATTTATATTATTTATAGAGTATAGTAGTACTGTTTTTTTATTTTTAATTGCACTTTTATTTATTTTTTTCAGTTTTAATTTTATTATTATTTTAGGATCTAGTAATTATAATTTTTTATTAAGCTTTAATGTGTATTTATTTACATTTTTGTAATTTTAGTACTTGAACAAATCCCAATTTATTTAAATTAGTTGCAACTAAAAATTTGATATTTTTCATTTTATAAAGCTAAGAAAATTATGCAAGATAAATTTCTTATTTTAAATTTGCATTGAGTCATTTACAGACAAAAGAAGCAATTAAAATCAACAAAAGAGCAGTGCTGTGACCATTTTTATTCTAATTCTGAATAACGTCTTATTCTCAATTTTTTTAGTCTAATATTTATATATATATTTATATTGATGTTGATTAATTCTCTGGATTTTCTATAAAATCAACCCATTTTCTAGAGGAACTTTACCTTATTGGGCTCGAAGCGTGTCCTTCTGTTGTGTTAGCAGCTCATATCCCTCGCCTGAATGAAGACGATAATGAAAGAATAATTAAGAATGTGAGTCTGACGGGTTTGTTCAGTGATGAATGTTATTACATGATTGAATACTGACCTTTAATCTCAACACAACACACTCATCCAGCATGACGTGTTACAGCACGCACTGATCCGGGGTCAGCGGTCAGAGCTAGTGTTGTGTCTGAAGGCTGTCGGCAGTTAATTACTAAATATGGGTGTTCATTTAAAACTTAATGAATGTGAAATGGAGCGAAGGCGTGTGTGTGTGTCTCTGTGTGTGTGTGTCGTCAGCTGATCTCAGAGTTGCTGCAGGTCAGACTTACATAAGTGGCCCAGAGTCAGAGTCAGATCAGGGTCGAACACAGCAACAACACAAACCCAGGCCTGGAACACAACACAGACTCTGAGGAGCTGCGTGATGCTTTCACTCCAGACAGAAACACTTCACGTCTCCTCTGAAGCGACTGCATCTCAAAGCAACGCTTCTCAAACACACGGCGCTCGGCATCTGTTTGCAGGACTTAACAGGATTACAACATCCCATCCCAACTGTTCTCCAGCAGCCTCGTGCTAATTAAAGCAGAGCGGACGAGCGGACCAGCAGCATCCTGATAATCTACAGTAAAACATCTCTATATTGCATCCATTCAGCAGCTAGTCCAGACTGAACCGCTTCAACTCTGATTGAAAATATATCAGTGCCTTTATTTAGTCCCAAGATGAAATGATTTCTCTAAGGCACATCTATAAAAATTCATTAAATGTCCTAATTGAACTATAGCCTTAAAATGATCAAATTTGACATTTTTATTTTTTATAAATGCTTTAACAACTTCAAATAGTTTAGAGTTAAGGTTAGTTGAAGCAAAAAAAAAAGATAAAATATTAAAATAAAAGTACATTAAAGCTAAACAGAAATTAATAAAAAAAAATGATAAAAACGCAAAAACAAATTTACAGAAAAAAAATCAATCTAGAAATTTTTTTTTTTTTTTTTACTAAAATAGACGAAAAGATTGAAAAAAAAAAAAAAATCAATACTAGAAATCAAATATATTAGGCTAGTATAGTCGTGTTGAAAAAGTGTTGCCATAGCAGCACACAGTTCAGCTCCTAGTAGAGGTTTCGTCATCTCATAATTATGATAATTACCACATCAAAATAAAGAGAAATGCAAAACAAATAAAAAAAATGACATAAAAATGTCAAAAGTGCAAAACAAAAAAGGACTAAAACTTAAACCAAAATTATAACTGAAAAAAAGAAATGCATTGCTTTACAGGAATAAACTATATGAATTCTCCCGAGTGTGTGTGTGTGTGTGTGTGTGTGTGTGTGTGTCACACAGGGACAGAAGCAGATGAACAGGTATTTGAGCACAGAAAGCGCTGTGAAGCCGAGGCGTCTGGATCCCATCCATCATTCAGTCTCACCTCTCAGATAAAACACAGCCAGCGTGAGACGCTTGGTTTCTGTGAAACACACTGAAATAGATCTCAGCGGAGAAATCAAACACGCTGCTTTAATCTTCACTCGCTTCATATTAAACCCAGCATTCACATCCCTGAGAGCATCCTCTCCATCACACCAAACACTCTCTTCCTGCTGAAGCACTAACTCTGCTGGGTTCTGCTCGTTACACGCATTTACTATTACAGTAATAAATTATGCATAATTACATAACTCTAATTCTAACCATAGAGTAAGTACATTTAGCTAATTAATGTTATTATATCACTACATTTATGTATAATTACACTGAAACAAAGTGCACCCATTTAATGCCTTTTCACCCTTCATAAATAACCTGCTTGTGCCACAAATTAATTTACACGCAGAAAATAAAACACTGAAAACCTCACATCTAACTGTTCAAATTAGACTCCGAATAACTCCAAAAACAGAGTTCAGAAAAAATGGCATTTCCTTAGCAATTAGCTAAAATACCTTTTAGTTGAAGTACTAGAATTACTCAAATAGAAGTAAAACATTAAATAACAAAAAATTAAAGCTACAGTAAATGGAAATAAAAAACAAAAGCACAAAAAAAAACTGAACTACATAAATATTAAAAATATAAAAGGTTAAATCAAAACCAAAGTACTACAACTCTATCTGATATTTAAAAAAACATTACTACAGAAAATTAATACCCATTAATTCTCTTAATAAGAAAATTTGCTCAATACTCCTTTTGACAAAGCATGGGTATTTCTGTAGAAATATTAATTCTAATTACATACAGATGAGTTTCATCCATGTAAACAGATTTATGCATTAAAGGCCTCGCTGTTTTTATCCTTTAATAATCCTGTGATTGTGGCAAATAATTAAATACAAATATTAGAGGAAAATCTTACACTTAGATTTACAAATTAATTAAAATTAGAATTTAAAATTAGAAATGTCACTGAAATAAATGAAAATGTTGAGAAATAAAAATGACTATTAAAAAAGGCGAATAGAGCCTAAACTAAAATTAAGGTGAAAATATAATAAGTTTTAAATGCTACTATAGCAGATTCATTCAAATAAACACACAGAAGTGCTGTTTCAATGGATTTGTCCACTTAAACACAGAATATATAATAAACAACTCTTCACAGATTCATCTGAACAACACTGTCCACACATACACACACACACACACACACACACACACACACTCCTGTTGATGAGGTCACTTCCTGTCGCAGGCTCCTCCCCCCAGTGACCACACACTCCATGCTGGTCAGATGGAATGATTTATTCATAATCATGGCAGAATATTAAAACAACGAACATTGAAAGCACTGACACGTTACTCAAGGCCTCTCTGAGCATGCATGAGTACGTCTGACACTCGCTTCTTAAATAGATTTTAATATAAAACAGACTGACGCAGTAGAGTTCCCTCCCAGTCCACTAGAGGGAGTGTGTGTGTGTGTGTGAGTGTGTGATAGCAGGCACATGAGCTCAGCTGGGACGTGTGTGTGTGTGTTTCCCAGCTCATCGCCTCAGTTCAGTCTGGCGCTAGTGAACACAAACCCCTTCTCGACGCAGATGACAAATCAACAAATACAAACAGTAAAAAAAGACCTATTTAAAAAAAGAAAAGAATAAAAAGATGTCAGAGGAACACAGGCACTGCTTTCTCAACTCCAGCAGGCACTTGGACACACACTCTCTCTCTCTCTCACACACACACACACACAGAATGACAGTGATGGATCTCATGAAGAACACATGAAGCTCATAATTCACCACAAAATCAACAGGAAAACACCTCTTGCACTAAAACAAATGAAGGAACTTTCTGATTTTTTGCATAATGCCAATTAATTATTTCTAAATGCAAAAAAAAAAAAATCAATTTCATCACTAAAACAAAAACATTTTTACCTTATGGAAGTAAAAAAAAAGTTATGGAAACAAAATAAAAAAAAAATTTGTATATAAACTGAAAAAAAAAAAAGATTGCAATTTTTTTCAAACAGTAGCCCTGGGACTGATAGAAAGTCACAATTATAGAATTTCCAGCTGTACAATTTGCAAGATATCTCAGAAATCTCAGAACTGCAAGAAAAAAAGTTTAAATTTAATTTAAAAAATAAAATAAAAAGCACGAATTATGAGACAAAAGTTTTCATAAAATACTACCTCTGCTTTTATATGATTAAAAATGTGTACATTTTTCCTTACTACCTTTGAAGGAGGAAAAAAACCAAAAATATGTATAATAATAATAAGCTTTTTTAATATTTTATTTTATGCAAATTGCATTTTTTTTTTTACTAAGAATACAGTAATTCATCATCAGAATACAGTCTTTGAGAATAATGAGAACTACAAAATAAAGTCTTGATGTAAGACATTATTGAAAACACTGAAAATCAAAAAGCCTTAATGTTCTGACGGTTATTTATAATGCAAAATACAACTTTTGATTTTGTGGTGAAATATGACTTGTGTTTTCTTGAGAAGTTTGGACAGGAGCGAGAGAGAAGAACAGCAGCGGAGGAAAAGACCAGCCCTCCTCACTGCCCTCTCACCTCCTCGCAGAACACACACACACACACACACACACACAGTCTCAGGCCTCGGGTCACGAGAGAGCGTCCAGATCAAGGTCCAGTCCGGAGCACAGTGAGGTTTGGTGGAGATGTTCCTCACAGATACAGCTCCTTGGCTCTGATGTGCTGCAGCTTTTCTCGCAGGAGACGGAACGAGGGCCGTCCGGCCGGGTCCAGCGTCCAGCACTGCTTCATCAGGTCATAGATGGCGGCTGGACATCCGTCAGGAGCATCCATCTTATAGCCCTTCTCCACCCGAGGCACCACCTCCTTCAGTGGCTGCGGAGAGACGAGAGAGAAAGAGCTGAGACTGCCCTCTGCTGGACACAACACACACACACACACTCCAGCAAAACATGACTAAACCACACACAAGACAAGACATGATTCAACACTCAAAATAAAGAAAACAGTTACATAAATGTCTCTTATAACATTCAACAATAATTACAAGACATAAAAACATCAAATGGAGCACAAAAACAGTCATAAGGGGCAATCTCTTTTCCTTGCATCTCCACCTTACATTAGTTTTTCATATTTTTTAATAATTTAAAAAAATGATTTAATCATTTTTGACATCCCAGTCTAAGGCCAACCTCTTTTTGGGCTTATATATATATATATATTATGTATTATGAACATCACATCTAAATGAATCTATTTAAAGCAAAACAATAACATACATTTCGAAATAAATATGTTGATCAAAACAATGAAAGTCTTACGATTCTGGGGTACGGCACTCGGCCGAAAGAGTAAATCTCCCACAGCAGAACACCGTAACTCCACACGTCAGATTTAGTGGAAAACCTCTGAGAAAACAGCAGAGAAAAAGCTATTAATGACATGGATCTCTGAAAATAATAACATCAGGAGCAAACAGACTGAAGTTCCCATTCACATGCTTTCAATGACATCGCTGCATGATCAGCATCCATGCTTCCAGAAACAAGCTTCGATATCACTGCCAGCTGTTCTGGAAATACCTTCTCTCGCAGCGCCTCGGGTGAGGTCCATTTCACAGGCAGCTTGGCCGTGTCCTGAGTGGACGAAGCCTCCTTGGTCAGTCCGAAGTCGCTGACTTTGGCGATGTTATCGTTGGATACGAGCACGTTACGAGCCGCCAGATCTCTGTGTACGAAGTTATTAGCCTCCAGATACTCCATGGCCTCACAGACATCACTGCAACACAAACACACTCAAGATTAGAGATGAGCAGTGACTCCAGTCAATTTAAGATTGGATGTGAATCAGTGTTTTTGAACAAATCTCTTGAATGAATGTTTCAAAGACAAATACATCTCTTACAGCCTCTATTCAGCAGCTAAAAACACGCACAGACAGGAATTGATAAGAGGAATTGAAATTTTAAAGGGATAGTACACTTAAAAATGAACAATCTGTCATTAATCCTCACATCCTTCTGAACCTGGAAGACCTTCGTTCATCTTCGGAACACAAGATATCTGCGATGGAACCTGAGAGCTATCTGAACCTTAAAGTAATCCACGTGACGTCAGTGGTTCAACCGTAAGGTTACAAAGCTACGAGAATACTTCTGGTGCACAAAGATTATTCTAAGCTGGCGGAAAGCGACTGTAAAATATGTATTTGTCTTTGATTCATTCAAAAACACTGATTCAGATTCTGGATTCCCAACACTACTCAAGATCCTGAGCTGAGCGATGCTTTACTCACAGAGAGAACTTGAGCAGACACTCGCCGCCCAACACGGTCCGGCCCCGAGAGCGCAGGTAATCCACCAGACTGCCCTGCTCACACACACACACACACACACACACACACAAATAAAGCAGGCGTCTCAGATTACATTCATTAAACAGGACTTCTCAGCATCATTGATTAAATGCCTGCTAAATATCCCTCGTAGCCAGAGTATGTGAGCGGAGCGGAGTGGGAGCGGAGCGAGGAGTGGAGCGGCATGATTTTGTCTGGAGCTTGGAGCGGATTTTTTGAAAGTCGGAGCGTCGCGAT
>JAUCNO010001137.1:9554-21431 GCA_032353835.1 Enteromius viviparus | reverse complement strand
AACACTTGATGGTTGCTCTGTTAGTTCTTCTTCATCAGTTAGGAACCTAGGTGTGCTGTTTGATAGCAATCTTTCATCTGAAAGCCATGTTTCTAGTATCTGTACAAACTGATAGCGGTCAGATAAGTATGATTTGAACCATGATAAGGCTAAAGAGTTCACGAGAGGATTGTTTGTGAAACACTGATTTAGTTAAGAATTAAGCCAATCATGAAACCACATAAAGAAGCACAAGCTCTTTAAACCCAGAGAAAATACAATAAACAAACAAAACTTCTCCACACGTATAAACGCATTTAACTACTGGACAAATGTTAGGAATGGTATAAAATGTTAGAATTTTTCATCTTCTGCTAACCAAGGCTGCATTTATCTGAACAAAAACACAGTAAACCAGTAGTGTGGTAAAATTATTCCAGTTTGTGAATATCTGTTAAAATTATTTATTCCTGTGATAAAAGCTGTATTTTCAGCATCATTCAGAAATCATTCTAATATACTGATTTACTGCTCAAGAAACATGATTATTATCAATTATTATCGGATTATTATCAATGTTAAAAATGTCAATGTTCTGCACAGTATTTCTGTGAAAACTGTAATACATCTGATTTTTCAAGAACTACAGATAAATAGAAATTCACAAGAAAAGCATTCATTTGAAACAACTCTTTTGTAACTTTATGTCTTTCCCATCACTTTTGATCAGTTGTATAAAAACAAATAAATAAAAATATTACTCAAACTTTGGTAATGTATAAACTGGAATGCAGTATTTGGAAAATGTTTGCAAAATAATACAAACTCTCCATTTAGTAGAATGTGTGCATCGATAGCTGGAAGATTGATCAGGGGCCTGTTCCATAAACCAAGATTAGAGTATAAGCCAGGCTTATTTTAGTTAGTCTGACGTATTGCCAGTTAATTTGTATTAAAATAAGTCAGACTATCTGCCATAAGCCTGGCTTATTTGGTAAACTTGTTTCATGGAACAGGCCCCTGGTCATGATATAATAGAAATCTGAGCTGTTTCCATCGTAAGCCTAAACTGATCGTAACTATTGATTTCAGTGGGTCTATGATGTACTTTGGGAAATAAACAGACCAGGGCTGCAGAGATTGAATGATTTGGTGATTTGGTTTGATTTCAAGAGTACTTCACTACTTCATCTGAAAACGGTGAGAAACACTGATCTACAGCAGCAAAGGGAAATATCAGAAAACCTTGCTGAAAAAAATTCA
The DNA here is from genome assembly GCA_032353835.1 of Enteromius viviparus. Taxonomy (NCBI): domain Eukaryota; kingdom Metazoa; phylum Chordata; class Actinopteri; order Cypriniformes; family Cyprinidae; genus Enteromius; species Enteromius viviparus. The sequence goes on along the minus strand of JAUCNO010001137.1, from coordinate 20,189 downwards.
CAGTCCAGATAGTTCCACCAGAGACGGGGAAAGCCCTGAGACTGTGTGTGTGTGTGTGTGTGTGTGTGTGTGTGTGGATCAGATGAAGGTGTCACAAAAATCCAGTGTTTCTATGGAAACAGGCTTCATTACAGTAATACCACAGAAATCTACTAACGACGATAAAACAACCATATGAACAAATGTATTCACATCTGGAGCACAGTATACTCACAATCAATAGCAGCCATGTGTGGGATGCAGGTTGCCTAGGCAACACATCCTCTCACCAATCAGAGGGCGACCGCCTGTAAGAGCCTCAAACATTCAAATAACTAGAGAAACGCAGATCTCCTTCAGAAACTAGACTTCCACAATTATTTATTTTACAATTTTGATCAACAAAAGTTTTTTTTTTCCAGAAAGAAGGAAAAAAGGCTCAAGTTTCCAGTAAGGTGTGTGTGTGTGTGTGTGTGTGTGTTTAAGAGGGTGGTCACGACACTCGCCCACATTAAATGCTCTATAATACACCATCCACAGCATTCAAACAGGATCAAGAACACAACAACTGAAAGGAACTGAGGAGAGAGTTTGGAAGCTCAAGCACTCCGATCACAGACTCAGGAAAGGCAGAGATTTTTTTGTGTGTGCTATTTATGAAAAAAAGAAAAAAAAAAGCACACATATAAATTATTCCATCACCCAAACGTCACACACACACACGAGCGGAGGAACACATCACAAACACTGTTGAGCACGACACACACATCTGCAACAAGCAAACTGCCTTCATCACAGCAGATATTTGGCTCATATTTTCATCGATCAGAATAACAATAATCTGAATGTGTCTCAAAAACACAAACAAACCAACAGAAGAAGAGAAGAGCGTCCTGTAGCCGGAGGCGGGTATTGCATGAGGAGCCGCGCGATGCCTCGCGTTAAACAGGACGATTGTCAGGGAGGGCTGGCGGAGAGAGAGCGCCACCATCAGGCACTTAGTGATTCTGCAGTTCACCTGTGTTTGTGCATATCAGCGATCTGAACAGTCCTGAGATCTGCAGCGGTTAAATTCACCCTTCAGTCCATGTGTGTGTGTGTGTGTGAGAGAGAGAGAGAGAGGCTCCTGGCTGACCATCAGTAGCCCTTAACCAGCAGTCCGAAGATCACAAACACACACGCGACAGGAGCCCATAGAGAGAGAGAGAGAGAGAGAGTGTGTGTGTTCAGTTATCAACGCCCAGTTTAGAAATGCCCTGACGAACTTCATGGAGCTCATCAATCTTCCCGTCCAGAACATCCATGAACTTCTTGAGCTCGCTCGTCATGTTCTTCTGTTTCAGCTGACTGTCGTCGATCTCACTCTGCAGGAGTGTCATCTTCTCGCTCAGGTCTCTGTTGGCCGTCTCTGCAGCCTGAAAACATCAGCAGCATCAGCAAACAAACACTGACGTGACAGTCTATGAACTTCATCCTAACAGCATGAGTATTCCTGGCATGAGGTTAAAGTTCAGCGCGTCTAAAGTTTGGTGGGGCTGGAATGTGAATCTGAAGAAAATAAGACTTCTCTAAATACAGCTACACAACGGCTCAGTGTTTGTGCTCGCTTCTATTTACACAATTATGATGTTTTCCTCTTCATCATGTGTTCCTAGACCTCTCAGCTTCAAGATGCTTTAATAAAGCCGATCTGGTGCTTCTGAATCAACTTCATTATGACGCACATCCAGAGCAACAAACACTTTGCATTCTGTTTGGGCTTCGTTTATGTGTAACACTAGATATTCTGTGTATAGCTGAACTTACAGACCGTAAAGTTTAAAGAAGCCCTGCACTGACAGAACATGGTGAACATTAGGTTTACACGAGCAGATACAGCCTTCATCTACACCTGAGTGTGTGAGGAAAACTAATCCAGTATTTTCAAGCACAGATCAGAGTGATGTGATTGTAGTTTAGTGGAATACTGGCTGATTTCAGCTGGACTACAGCGCTGACATGACATTTGAAGAAACCTAAAACCACACAGCTTGATTTAGCCTCGTACACGAGCAGAAGAGAGGTGGTGTGTGACCCACGGCTGAGATCTGTCTGAAGAAGGTGTGTGTTTGTTGATCACCTGTAGTTTGGACGAGACACTTTCACATTTGGCGATGAGCTGTGGAATGGTTTCTGCTTGTTTGCGCAGATCCTCAAGCTCCTAAAAAACACCATCAAACGTGTGTGTGAGCGCAGTCATGATGGGAGAACACGGCAGGTGTGTGTGTGAGTGAAAGAGAGTGTGTGTGAATATGAGAATGTGTGTGTATGTGTGTTTGTGAGCTTGTGTCTTTGAGCGCGTGTGTGTGTGTGTGTGTGTGTGTGTGAGAATAAGAGTGAGAGAGTATCACCTGTTCTTTTTCTCGCAGATTTGCTTCCAGCTCTTGAATTCTGAGACTCAGTTGAGCGTTTCTTTCTTTCTCCAGATTCACCTCCTTACACTGAACTTCCAGCTCTGAGATCTATACACACACACACACACACACACACACAAACAGCGTTGCTGCAGTTCTTCCATCACACACACCTGAGCTCAATATGTCAGCGAAGGCAAACGTCTGCTAAACTACAGACTCTGATTCTGTAACCCAGTGGTTAAACTCACCCTGTTCCTCAGCTGGTTGTTTTCATCCTGGCTCTGCGTCACTTTGCTCTTCCAGCTCTCGGCGTTGCTGCTGGCCTCCTGAAGCGTTTCCACCAGCCGGGCATTGCTGTCCTTCAGAGCCTGCAGCTCCGTCTCCAGCTTCTTACTGTCAGACACACACACACCATTCAGCTTCACGAGGACAAAGAGCCACCCAACTCCACTCCGAAAGGCTCATGATGTCTGAACATCTCATCAATCAGTCGTTCGGTTCACGTCAGTGTGATGGTTTAGGGATGTTATAAATACCAGAAATATGAATAAAGGAATATCAGAGGTGTGAGTGAACATCTGACCTCTGCTCCGCTACAGTCTTCAGCCGGTCGTTCTCACTCTTCAGTGCTGTAGTGTCCGGCACGTGTGAGATCTTCTCATCGTCCGTCCCATTGATGCTGGACGCTTGATTGCCTGTCGGAGTTTCACGGCCAGATTCCTGACAGAACAAAGCATCATGTTACCAGACCTCACTTACACATACTTTCCAGCCGGCTGATGAAAACATCCCTGACTGCTTTACATCGTGAAGATGACTTTATCTGTAGTAAACAAAAACGAATGTATTTGAGTATCATGACAGCTCTCGGCGGGACGGAAATGTAATGAACGTGACGATGTTAATGAGTTTGGTTTTGGAGGATCTGCTGCTGAGAGCATGACAGAAATACTGCTGCTGCACAAATAGGTCTGTCAGGATAACAACTCTTTCTTGTGTGATATAGTGCCCCATAAATAATTGTGATAATATGCAATATTCTTGTCATTTTACGCCACTGAATGTGTTATCATAATATAAAACCTACTAATAAAGAACCTACACACTTTCAATGAATAAACATTTAGTTCTTAAAAATATTTAGATCATGAAAATAAGTTATCAAAATATTACATACCTTAAAAAATCTTGAATAAATAGTAAATACACATTTTCTTCCAAGTAGAAAAAAGACAAACGCTCAAAGAACTTCTGGAGGAGCAAGGGTGCACACTATTACTGAAAGAGCCGATCTGTATTTAGCAGTCAGATCTCAGTGTGCACAAACACACACATCCCTACACAAGACCGTATCTGCACACTCTGCTTTTCTGTAGAAGCGTTTGAACTAGCACCTCTAGACTACGCCACGCTCTGTACGAGAACACACCGTTTGTACTTTATTGCGTTTTTAATAATGCTTTTACGTAAATATAATGGCCAATATATCACATCACCAAAAATGCCTGAGGTCATGTAGATATATTGTGCGATAAGTCGATATATTGATTATTGCGACAGGCCTAACAGAAAACGGCACAAACAGTAGCGGCACAAGAAAAAACACAGCGGCGCCTGCCTTCAGCGAACACACACGTGCGTGAGCCACTGGGGCTGCTGGGAATGATGATGATGATGATGTCACTTCCCTCCAGGAAGAACGGTTAATGCACATTGTCAGCTCGACTCGTCCCTGCACTACTTCCTGTCTGTGCCGTTCAGATCAGCACAAACTGGATGTCAGTCACACACACACACAAACACCTGTCAATCATCTGATGACAAAACACACACCTACACACACATCCAAAGAGGGCTTCTGACATCTACAAACACAAACCAAGCACTGCACGTTTAGAATGAAATGCACATACAGATCAAGACAGATTTGACTTTCAATCATCCACAACTTTGTCTTTTAAGTAACACACACACACACACACACACACTCTGGCTGAATCTGGTATTGAGGGTTACAAACGCAGAACAGTGGAGCCCAAGCCAAGGCCAGATAAACCACTAACCCTATATCAGCACCACACACACACACACACACACACACACATTAATACACAAAGAGGAATGTGTTGTGAGACATGAGAAACCCATCGTCAGACCTTGTACTTGAGCCTTATCATGGACAGAAAGTCACAGAGATGCTGCTGCGCCCTTGATTAACACACACACACACACACACACACACACACACACACACACATTAGAGCAGCTGATTGATGAATGAGTAGATGAATCAGCAGCATCCTCTCTGTTCAGATGCTGTGTGTATATGTGTCTGCGGTGTTATCATTAGCAGCTGCATCACTATTAACTTTAAACTACGAGTTTTTCTTCTGAACACGTATCAGAATCAGCGGCTGGATCGAGTTCTGGAAGATTCTGATATTAGAATAGAACTAGTAGATGTCATCTGAATATAGATTTCATTAAATTTTTTTACATTTGTAAAAATACTCTACAATTTAACCAACTCTACAGCTCAAACAATAACAAGTTTGACGCTAACAAAAAAGTTTCATAAAATTATAAACTTTGGTCATACAGATATAAAGTGGGGTTGTGTTCTGTCACGCCTGATCTCTCTCCTGCTTCACTTCCTGTTCACTTTCCTATAACAATAAATAGACTAGAATGCAAAAAGTAAATCTTAAAAAAAAAAATTATTAATTAAAAATTTATAAACCTTATTAGTTTCAGTCTAACTAGTTTGCAGGCACATTAGGATTAAAGCCAGATCTCGTCTTTCATGCTGTAACAGATTACTTAAAAGGCGGGGTTTGAGTCTTTACTTTAATAGCTGATTGGATGTTGAGATGTGGGCGTGGCTCTCAGCTGAAACCTGTCTGCTGTGGATTGTGTAAACAAACAAGTAATCAGGCCACAAAATGGTTAAACAAAGAAACAAAAAAGAATAAACTCTTTATAAGAACAGATTTATATTTAGATATAAAGAACAGAAAGCTGGTACAGATGAAGCAGAAAACTGAATACCAGCTGATCTGATGAACACAGATGAAGAGATCTAGTACCTGTTCATTCGCCCTGTACTCATACTAGCATACTCTAGTGTGCATGTCCAGTCATTCAGTCCAGATCTGACAGCTCCATCACAATTATCAAAGAGTATCAACACGCACTATGCTAACAGCAGGACTTGTTTTTGGTATTCTAGTGAAGTATGTACTACAGTCTGTATCAAATAACTGCTGAACACAGACAGACACAAGTGCACTAAACACACACACGTCAGTGTGACATTATCAGCAGCCAACACATGAGGAGTTTCCAAACATTCGCCGTGGCACTCAGTATGCGACACTAGCGTGAGTATGCAGCGCGCAGAAGCAGACACTGAGCTCCTAATAAAGTACACGTCCAGAAGCCACGTTAAAGGCTTGCAATCCTGGAGAAATGAACAAAGCTGCAAGACTGCGTTTCTTCTGTGGAGAAAAGTGTGTCAGTCACTGAGCCCCACAGAAGAAATGAAGAGTCATACAGTGGCCTACGTGATGAAGGTTTCTCTGAGAACTGTGTCACACACACACACACACACACACACACACTCACCTGACAGGCGTTGCTGGGCTTGATGTGGCCCGGCTGAGGGCAGTTCTGCTGCGGCGAGTCCTCGGACTCTTTCCCGCTGTGATAAACCACCCGATCGGAGATGTGGATGCTGGAGGCGCAGCCCATCATTCAGCCGCGACGCGATGCGATGCGACGCTCCTCTCCGCTCGTTCTGCGCTAATAGGAATGTTTCTCTGTGTCAGATCATCCAGACGATCGGATCGATCGGATCTATCGAGTCTCTGCTTCAGACAGAAGCTCCGCTCATGGTGCTCCCGCCGCCGCCTCTACGCTTCACTGGCGCCCGTTACTTCTCATCCTCGCGTCGGTCCGCGCGCGAACTTCGCCTCTTTTCTGGCGGATACTTACTGGCTCCGGTTCGGTTCACGCAACGGTTTCCTCCATTCGTGCGTTTATTGTCCTTCGACAGGCGCGAAACACACGCGATCTCTCCGCGCGGCCTCAGCGTCAGTCATTGGGAGCCAACCGGCGCGTTGATTCCGCTCCCCATCAACAGGCTGCAATCTGACCCTGACGCGCCGCGGGACGCGCGATCCGGCATCTATGACATCAAACGGGCCGTTAGACCAAACTCCGGAGCCGCGCGTCAACGCGGAGCTCGCCAAAGAGCAGCTGTCAATCAAGGGCCTACGATTCTGCCTCTTTTTGACGAGCGCGGACGAAGAAAACGAACGGACGGACGGCCGCCGGGTGACAGAAGACGAGGCGTTCGCGCGTCGCGAGCTTCCTGACGAGAAATAACGCGCGTCAAGAACATCAGCGGCGCGAATGTGACAGCGGCGGATCCAATAAAAGCACGCGCACGGATTGACCTACAGCCTCGAATGACGTCAATGCAAATGAGCTGCGGCGAGCCAATGCGCGGCGGCTTGCGTGCAGAAGGGCGGGGCTCGCGCGGGGCGGGAACTTTAAAAGCGCGACGCGGAAACAGTATCGAGTGAAGAAACACAGAAGTCAGGGAGATACTTCAAAAACAATCACTTTCTGATTAACAGGTTTACACTATTAATCTGTTAACTGTCTTAGCAAAGGTTTACATTCGTAATTCAAAAGTAACATTTCTTATTTTACACCATCACATTTTATCCTGGTATTTTTGTATTTTATTTTTATGTCTGTTGGTTTTCTGTTTTGCGAGCTTTGTGTGATGAAACTGAATCAAGAGGGAGAAAAGGAAAATACAGCTGTACAGAACCCTTCCTATGAATCAGAAGGCCATGTGTGTGCTTTTAAAACAAGTCAATTTCCTAAAGTTACCTGGCATAATCTAAAAGCTGTGTCAAAAATGACCCTCTGATAAATCTGTACTGGCATATTCATCTTTTTAATCTTTGCAGAATATATGTCATATATTTGGACTTCATGTACTAAAAAAATGGGAAAGGAGTGATGAAAGGAACTCTTGCAGCTCCTGACCGTAGACGCACATTCAGCACTATTTATGCTAAGTTAAATATTGACAGTATTGTTGTGGTTCTCAATATTGTTTGTTGTTTGTTTTCAGAAACAAATGGAGATGAGCTCTGATGAATTCAAATGTGATTCAGGGTTGGAGATGCAGATGTCAGCTACAATAAAATCATATGATCCGTATTATTCAGATGGGAGTTTATTATCTATGGTTTGGTGAAGCTCTCGTCTAAGTGAATCTGCTGTTATCAGACAGTCAATGATTAACACACACACGTGAATGAATCAGGTCTGCAGCTCAATAACAGCACACTTTTCAATCAGCCTTCATCACTAATCTGAAAAATCTTGACAGTACATTGAGATGTTTGTGAACGTTATTTCAGGAGTGTTGCTAAACTACCGGTTTAGCTCTTTTGATCACAACGTCTCATAAAGCACAAATCCAAAACCAAGTCACGCTGATTTCCAAGTGTATCTTTATTTGATTGGTTTGACCTGACACAGAATCACGTGTTGATGAAAGAGCAATCGCACTCAAGTTTCAGTGGAGAATCACAGCACAAGCAAGCGGTCCATGAAAGCAGCGTCCTGACTCCTGCTATTGAGAATGACATCAGAGGCAGATGCTAGAAAAACACTTTTGTGAAGGGAAAAATATATGCTGCTAATATGCATACACATATAGATATGTACATTTTCATGAAATGCTTACAAAATAGCTGAAGTATGGCTACAAAAATACCTGAGTTTACAAATCAACACTTGGCACATCACACGAAGGGTAAAAAAAAGATATATCATTAAAACGCATTATATAAGAAGCCATTACAATTCAAAATACGCTGTTTTTCTGTTGTTTTGGTAAAAGGAGGTAGAAACTCTTGCTCTGTGGTCACGGTGGCGTGGGGGGGGGGCTCTGTCTGCTTCACTGGAGTCATTCCTACAACAGCCGGCCAGAAATGCAGTCGTTATTGAGATCACTGAGGTTTCTATTTATCATGTTCATCTGTGGCGTTTGCAAAAGCCCTGACATGCACAGCGCTATCAAACCATGCTCCGATCTGAGCTCAATAAGAACTGCGTGTCTCTGGCAGGCTATGGGAAGTAGGACTGGAGCGTCCCGCGGCGGCGCACGTCCGTCGTCCAGCAGTGGAAGCCTCCTCCCAGAGAGTTAGCGTGCCGGATGCTGACCTTAATGCTCTTGATGCCTGCGGGAGAAAACACAAACCAGAGCGGGTGAGCGAGGAGGAACGGTGGCAGAGCCGATGATGCTGTGATGGCAGGAGACGGCGCTCTCACCGAGACTCTCGAACATCTTCTGTATGCTCGTCTCGTTAGCGTCCACCATCACGCGCTTCTCGTCCAGCATCAGCACGTTCATCGAGAGCCATTTGGACGACATCCACAGCGGATGATCTGAGGGACAGAAAACACTCATGCTTAGCCAAATTAGTTCTGTAGTTTCATTAGTTCATCTTATATAAGCTTTTTCAGGAGAAAATGACCCTCCTCCATCCCTAACTCCTCCTGTCACACAGTCTTAGCTGATTCTTGCTGAATAAAAGGCTGAGAGACGGTATACTGTTTCTGATTCTGCTGCTGAAGGCGGGGTGTAGATTACTGTAAACATTATACCATATAAAGATCATATAAACTCATGACGCACAAAGCCTATAAGTTGGATAAAAACAAAGGTTTATTTATTGTATATACCTTATTTTGAAGAAAGTTTGTAACCAGGCTGTTTTGGGTCACTATTGATCATAAGCTTTTTTTCCTACTATGGAAGTCAATGGTGACCAAAACAGCATTTAAAACATCTTTCTTGATTAGCATTAATAAGAAGCTTTGAACGATGCCTTTAAAGTCACAATGAAATAGAAAAATATAAGGCGGGGCTTGATTCTGCGCATCAGTTGCTGATTGGACGTTGGGATGAGGTGCATGGTATGTTAGAAGAACTAAATGACACCAATTAAACAAGTCTACACATTCTTTTTTTATTAAACGTGCATAGATTTATTGTTCACAAAAACATGCATTTAAAAAATGTACTTCCATGCTTGTGTTTGAGGTTTGGGTGCTCTGATGTACTCACTGTCTGGAATAAGAGGAGTTGGAGGAGTCACCACGGTCCAGCCGGCCTTCTTGAACATCTCGATCTGCAGGAGAGAGTCAGCATCATGTGTGTGTCCCGCTGCAGTGCTACAGATCAACACTAGGAGGCAGCACTGACCTGTCTGCAGGGCCGGTCCGGGTTAGACAGCACCAGCCCCGGGCCGATGATGTTGAAGGTGGCGTCTATGTGCATGGGGTTGGGGTCCTTGAAGGAGATGATGTGGATCTTGTAGGTGGGGGCGAGGTGACGTCTCATCCACTCGATGCCCATGAAGTTAGTAACCTGTCAGTACGAGTCAGTCAGCGAGAGACACAGAGAGAGAGAGAGAGCTGGGAGTGGATGAGGACCTCACCTGACTCCTCTGAACAAAGATATCGGTGCCGGCTCTGATGAAGTCCGCTGCGTCGAAACACGGCTCAAACTCGGTGGTGACAAACTTCCCCTGAGCAGCCAGCTTATGCCTGTCCTCCACGGTCCGGATCGGATACTCCTACACACATTTCATCCTTTCATTTAAAACATATAAAAACAAGCAAAGAAAACCCTGAGAAGACCTTTTTAAAAAGCTGACATGCAAACAGAACAATACACTCCTCATATAAAACACACACACGCTCTGACACACACACACACAGATCTGTTCACACCTGATCATACAGCTCATCACTCATGGTGGGTTTGGGCGCAGTGGTCCACTTGGCTCCTCGCCTGAAGTACTCTTTAATGAGGGGCCGATATGCTCTGTACTCAAAGAACCGGGCCCTCCAGGCCATCGGGGCCTCGATGATCTCATTCCCCACCACGATCAGAATATCTCTCGGCATCGCTGCGTACATGCCTGCGTAGAAATACAGTGTCAGTGTGAGTGTGTTTATGTGGTTTATGAGGACACTAATGTGTATAATGACACGGGTATGACAGGTATTACAATATGAAGGTATTTTATGAGGACATTAGCAGTGTCACTGTAATTCAAAATGCTTAAAAAACATACTAAATGGTGTTTTTTGAGAATGTAAAAGTGTGTGTGTTTCCTGTAAGGGGTAGGTTTAGGTGTAGGGTCAGTGTAGGACAATACCACAT
>JAUCNO010001135.1:259622-282855 GCA_032353835.1 Enteromius viviparus | reverse complement strand
AACAAATCATATTATAGAATGTGCGCGTCTGGTGTGCGATACTTCGAGCTGTCCTAGACGCGACGCGGCGCGGCGCTTCTCGTCCGGTGTGCGACCCCCTTAAGTGTCTCCTTTTGAAATCATTATAAAAAGTCACACCAAATTTTATGGTCCAATTCTAGCTATTAACAAACCATAAACCATGACTCTTGATGCTTATTAATAGTTAGTAAGGTAGTAGTTTAATTTAGCTATTGCATAGGATTAGGTACATGCTTGTTAGTATATGGTCAAGCAGAATATGTGCTTTATAAGTTTAATAGTGAAAATAGCGCAAAATCAATCACTACTAATTTTGTGATAGAAGAAAGTACCAGAGAAAATGCTACATGCTTTAAACTTTAAGCATGGGCCTCATATTTTACAATCTATACAATAACATTTTATTATTTTATTTCAAACTTTTAGAAATGATTTGCGAATAAACGCCTGACTGAACGCCAGAAGTGTTGCCTGTTTAAGCAGGGGCGAATGAGTTTTACCTCTTTTCCCACCCCATCTCCTCATGATTAAATCCCAGGCTTGCGTCACAGCAGGCTCGGGCAGCCACCCATGGCCCTCCACTGGATTAATTAATAGCATTTCTATTATAACCACTTTGTGGGATGAGAACAATAAGCCACTGTAAAAGTGCAATACAACATTAGGAGGTAGATCTGTCCATGCAGAGTGATTGCTTTCGCCGATGTTTCAAGTTAATGGATGTTAGACAATCAAAACCACTGGTTACGTTCACGGTTATGTAACTTCCTGTGGAGATCATAGGCTTTTCACATAATGTGATTATATATCACCAATTAAAGGTGGTCCTAGTTGGCAAATTGCATTCTAAACTTAAAAGCATTTTACACTTTTCTTACTAGCTTTTAGTAGCCTAGTCTTGATTGAAGCAAGACTATCTGACCATGTCAGACCACTCTGTTCATTTTTATGTGCAACGAGTATGAAAAACCATGAACACCATGATCCAGAAACTAGAACAGCATGTTAAATTTTTTAATTTCTTTGTTAAGATACAATTTGCTAAAGTAAATGCTGAAACCCTTGATTCAGACTGTATCTCCTGGGCATACTTCCTTCTTCCATTAACACTAAAAATGAAATATTATAAGAAACAAGAGAGTCCTAGAGCATTGATATCCTGGCCACTAATGGTAAATACGCTTGAGTTCAGAATGCTTCATCTTTACATGATAAACTATTAATTAACGCTCCATCTCCTCATCCTAACAAGCCTGAACCAGAAGGGTCTCTGGAGGCCTGTGTACGGTGACGCATTTGATGTGAGAGTCAGAGGCTGTCATGAGAGCTGTCATCTTGGTTACTGAATCAAGCGCACGGAACAATGGATTTCCGAAGGTGAAGAATCAGTCTGAAGCTCTGCAAATTCAGATTAAGGTTTGTTATCTGATATGTGGAGTGTGTTGGCTAAATACTTCACTTACTGCACCTCAGTCCACAACTAATGTGTTGAACATAATTAAAAGCAGACGCACAAGATGAAAACCACTAGTGTTTCCTGAAGTGTAAGCCATGGCTTAAGATGACATCATCTACTCTGCCGGACGCTCGCTCACTATCCTGCAAAACCACTAGCGAGTAGGCAACCTGTTTGCAACTTCTATTCACAATTATCTGCGATAACTTGTTAAAACCTTGTGCTGAACAAAAAGTCTTAACTAATCTGGTGTTCAAAAATAAGACGCGTTTTCAAAATCACTCCTATCTAGGGTTACCTGTTACCTCTTATTTACTAGGCTGTGTATCTTACCATCAGATTTTTGGTATCATGACATCACTTATCATGAGAGGGAAAACAAGTATATTTTAGTTGCATACCATTGGTTAATTTAATGGAGTTTTTTAATCTCCATTCATAAAATACTGCTCAAAAAATTCAGATAAATCTGTGACGGAGTCGCAGCTGTTAATGTGAGCTCATGTACTTCAGCTTTTGAATAAAAACTTATTTGCAGACTATTTTGCAATGTTCACTAAAACACCAAAAGGTGCATCAGTTAGACCAACGAAGCTTACAATCAACCAGTATTTAAAAGAAATGCAAAACATGCGCCAATTGCAAGAAAACATGTTTATAAAAAGATCCAAAATTTAGTAATAATACAGATTAATAGAAAGATTGTGCGTTTTACCCATAAATAATTCCCATAATAAGCGTTGCATGTTTCAAAATCAAAACGTGGTGTGCATGTTTTATAGGAATGGTTTTTTTAACTAGAACTACCGTCCCCAGAAAAGTTTCAATATTTTAATTTCTTCTTATGAAGAATGCAACTGTTTTAGTGTAGCATTACAAAACAAGCCATTTCACAAATCTGATAAAGATTAAATAAAACTATTTAAATACCACCTACTCTCTCCAGTTTGTTAAAAGAGCATCCCATTGTCTTTTGTCCATAATCAAAAGAGCATGCAAAATTAGTTTCATGCTTGCATTAGACATTTCTGAAAGTATTAAAATAAGAGTAACACATTTCTTCTTAGACAATTTTGATACATTTTGCAGACCAAGCTGGCAATGTAAAATAAACTTTTCGAATGCATCAAAATTACCAGGCAATTATAATACGACAACATGCTGTGATAGAAAACCCCAAAAGAGTTTCGTGGCATTTATTAAAATGTTTGTTGCTGACTGTGTTGGGGGGTCACGTAGAAAACACTGACAAGTCACACAGAGTTCTAGTTCTCTTTGCAGACGGAACACAGCTCAGGTAGGCAACGAGTTGTCAGAGCAACGCTAAACACTTCTAGCACAAGTGAGAGCACATCAGTACGAGCTCTGGAGCGCATGGCTTAATAACTCCCCTGCTGCGAAAAACGAAACCAAAGTTATGTTTACTCGGCAACAGCTGAAATTTGCTGGCAGCTGCATGTTTGAGAGTTTACTGTTTACAGTTTGTTGTGTAAAGGACGTGGGATGTTCTTACGGTTATCTTAGAAGAAGCTGAATTAGGCTTATGCACGTTGTAAATACACATCTGTGCATGCACATCTTCAAAGTTGACGGCTTGGAATATAAAACTTGCTTGATTGGTCAAAAACGAAGACTGAGCTGCAATATAATGTGCGACCTCGACCACTAAACCAGTCTGGGGTATATTTACAACAGCCCAAAATATATTGTATGAATTAAAAAATTATAGATGTTTCTTATGTGCCAAAAATCATTAAGTTAAGATCATGCTCCATGTCATGAAGATATTTTGTGTAAATCTGTAAATATACCAAAACGTCATTTTACTAAACTTCATGTGGACAACTTTAAAGGTGATTTTCTCAATATTTAGCGTTTTTTTGCACCCTCAGATTCCAGATGTTCGAATAGTTGTGTCTCTGTCAAATATTGCCCTATCTTAACAAACCACACATCAATAGAAATCCGATTTATTCAGCATTTAGTCTTTCAATTTGGAAAAATTGACACTTATGACTGGTTTTGTGGTCCACAGTCACATTTAACATTGAATAAATTAATAACGAGTGTTTCTGTTTTGTTAAAACTGATAAAAAAAACCATCTGGTCATTTATTCATTAGGCTATTTGTTATCTTAAAAGTATAATCTAGTATATGTTACATTGAATACACATTCTTGGAAATTGTTAGCAGAAATCAGTCCACCTCCAATTTGGTACGTTCCCTAACTGGTCCTTTTATGGGCAGATTACCAATAATCAAGCGCGTAAAGTTTACAGTAGTCGGCTGGAAAGTGTGTTTGACTGATTTGCATGATGCTATTTGTTTGTGTAAGATTAATACATGTTCATGCGTCAAGCTAATGCGCACCTGCAAGAATACTTGCTTCACTGAGTTCTTCTCACACTCAAATGAACACCAGACAAACCACCTGGACCACCAAAACCACTTCAGCTTAGAGTCAGCGACTAAAACTGAGAAAAACAACAAAAGACTGCCAATCATAGTAATTTTACATTTGGTATCATGCACAAGAATGCATGCATGCAAGTCATCCTCTCTGACTTAAGCGAATGGGATTTTAAGGCTACTTTAACTATTATGATAAATGTTCTGCACCACAAAAGTTGCATGCAATTAGCACATAAACATCTGGAACATATAGAGTCTAAATCACCTCCAGCTAAATTTAAGTCGCATACACCGTACACTGTGTGTGGCTAACAACTGTTTATCAAACAGATAATTGCATGATCCGAATCCGGTTTGGGTCAATTGCCGGCTGATGCTCATCAACTTTGGCACATACTTCAAAGTCAGAGATAGCAGCATGTTTATTCATTTTTATTCTACAGGGGCTGGTAACTATCAAAGTCCTAATCCTAGAGGGAATACACAAAGATTTTTCGGATACGATTAGACTTAAAGAGCTCTGTGACCCCTGCCATCTACTAGAACCACCTTTGGCGCTTTAGAAGGGTGCTCCACGTGACTCACCCTTCCTGTAATAAGTTAGTGCCCGGTCCTAGTCATCCAGCTTGGCAGATGTGATCTAAATTTCCCTGGCACGCCACAACCTTGCGGTCAATTTTTATAGACCACAGCCCAGGGCAAGTAAAATTCCCAAGGAATCGAACAAAAGGGGAGCCCCATATAGCTGAAACCGCACTGCAAAAAGAGCAGTCGGCTGACATCTCAAGGAATCCTGTACGTCACTGAGAGTGCAGAAACAGCTCTTTCTGGCACACTGACTGAAGGTCATGTGGAAGTATTTATTTGAGGCTCGGGACCCTCTTGGGGAAAGCTATGCAGGATTCTTGGTCCTGAGAATCTGCTGGTCTTTCTCATATCGCATAAGAGATCCACTGCAGAGGATGAAAAACACAATGTGCAAAGCAGACAAAAATACCACATGTATCGTTCACGGGCTGGGAGCATAAATGTGATGTACTACCGATGAAAACAGCTGATATGCCCGGCTTAAAACGCGTTCTTCTGTGGAAACGGCTTCGCCACTGGTCTTTAAAGTTAAACGTGAGAGGAATGAAAATTATCTCTACAGAAGTCTTTTTACATTTCAACACTAGCAAACAAAGTTGACACTAGTAAGTGTAGTCATGTGAATGACATTTGAATAAGATATGATGGCTATAAATTATTTAAAAAAAAGCTGAATTCTTCACAAAAAAAAAAAAAACAATTGAAATGTACGCCCCTTCCAAAAGTGCAAACACAGAAGTCAGTTATGTTCATGCAGTGTCTAGCATTTTAAATTGTGAATGACCTGTTAGATAGGTGTCTTACTTTCCCCATCGCATCATCAATCAAAACCAGAAATAAAGAATAAAGAAATAAATCATAAATCAATAACAGAAGGAATTAGCTTGTTTAGCGTCACTCTAAAGTCAATAGGACTTATGTAACTGGCACAAATCCTTAAAATATGAATCTATGATGTGGGTGACTTACATTATTAGATGCTGCTACACATGGATTTGGATAAAAATACGTTATTCTTCAATAATATTCCATGCAAAATGATGCTAAAACGCATAAGGTTTATTATAATGAAAGAAATCTTATATGACCTTTTTTTCCAGTTTTATAACATTTTTCTTATAAGTGCCTCAAACAGTAGCTTTCCATCTGGAGCTTTAACGATACAGAGACGTGGACAGAAAATGACAAGATGTCGCCACATACCGTGGAAACTGGCCTATAAACTGACAATACAACATATGTAGTTATTTTAGTAGGAAAATCGTATTTAGTCTTTCTTATTTTAGTGCAATCCTGTAACATTTAGTTTATCCTTATCCCTCCGGACATTTGTCTCTACGGCTGTATACCACAAAATACCACGTTAAACTCATTCATACCACAGACAGCTATTAACGCAAATTATACTTAACATCTTCACTACTCTCAAGTACAATAAATGAAAACCACACTGATAACAATGCCAACCATGGTTTTCGAACGAAAGCCGGTTTGGGCAACACCCTCAGCCACACAATCCGCTTAAATGCTCATCATACACGGCTCTCTGGTCCTTCACCAAGTCTATTTTCATCGGTGTTGGCTATCTGACGCGCCGACATTAAAACATATTACGAAAGATTGCGCCTTCATTTTACTTACCGAAAGGTTCCTGCTAATAATGTAGAGTGTCTGAGTGACTCAAGCCTCGCCATGCGATCGTAGTGATGTCTGATTCGCGAGCGAATCGTTCTGTTCCACATGTTCTTTTCCATGAATCAAACGAACCGATTCGCAAATTTAAAAGATTGAACCAGATCAGTTTGCTTGAGTTCCACAAAGCTCTAATAAGGCTTGATTCATTAAATAAATAAACGAACCAATGTGACAAAAAAACTTGATACTTTTATCTATAATAGTCTACTTGTTACGTAAAATTGGGCAACAAATGGTAACATTAAAAATGTTACAGGATAAATATTGCCATTGAAATTTTATACTTGGACGAATATCCAAACAGGTCTATAAAGTTTGCATTTTAAGTTAGTATTTTAATAATAATATCATAATAATTAAAATAATTTTGGTAAGAAAAAACACAGTGAACGTTACAGTTTAAACACAAAATCATTATGCCTAAATGGTATTATAGAAGTTAAATATGACAAAGTGTAATACCCTTAACTAAATAAACAAAATAATAAAATTGTGGGAATTCCCCTGTTCCCTGACATGTATCAACATGTTCTTAATACTTGATTATGTTATTGTGCATGACTTCAAATGAACGAATCAAAAATGAAGTGCTCAAGTGAATCGGTTCTATAAAATGAACTGAACTGCCTAGCACGTTCTCGATTATTTGGTCCTCCCACAATCTCATTCTGTGTCATGACCCGCCGCATGACGACAGCGCCAAACAGGGCCAGGGTAAAATCTTAAAGCGGGATTTCAAATCTCTGTCACATGAATCACTGTTTGACATTTCTAAATATCGATACGTTTATTGAATGTAATGCCAGTGGATGTTTACCAGATGCTTTATCTAAAGGCCAGAGCAATTAAGACGCCTTAAATCGTCTAAATGGCACGATAAATCTGATCATTTTGTAAACAAGAATAAACAGGATATGCCTGAGGAAGGTGAATTTACCACAACATTAGTTTATACGACTGCAGATGGGGAACTAAAAAACTATAAAAGAAAACGGAAGTTATTGTGATTAGTTCTATGATAGAAATACAGTGTTGCTTAAAAAAAGGCTAGATCACTGTTGAAAATCTGTTAGCCTAAGCAAAGCACAGGGAGCTAAGTTTTGTAATAATTTAAAGCATTGACAATCCTGTTAAATGGACTCTTTAGCACTTAAGTAGCTAATTAATTTGCACATTAACACGTACTGCATGTGAATTCAGGTCTCATTACTAAAACCATTGGAATGCTCAGAATTCAGCCTTTTGATCCAAAATGAATCAAACTGTTCTGCTTTGTTCTGCCAAGAAAGAACTCTGTTATTGGTAGCTAGGCTAACTGTCCTTGTTTAAACCTTCCGTTTGGAGAAATGTGTATGGACCTCACGCTTATTCATTTTTACAAAATTAAAATTAATACATACAATTCCTATTAAACCCAATAATTATTTAATAGCATTTATTTTTGATGTACTTAAATAACAGTTGTTTAATAAAATGTATGTTTAGGTGAGCTCGAATTTATTACAGCTTGCAGTGTGCTCAGTGTAATAGTTTAGGCATAATTCTATTCTATTCAATTCTTTTACTGCTCTCCTAAAAAAAATGTGAACTGTGGGTTAATTTAGGGTATCATTTTATTTTTGTGTATGAATTGTTTTTAGTGTTTACTAATTAAATGCAAAATTGTATTACACATTGTCCTATCACCTTTCATTTTAAAATCAATTACACACTTTCTTACGTGCTTTATTTAAAAAATCTGAAACATAGGCTATTATCCTATAATATTTTGGTTTAACTGTAATTTGTTTTTCATCTTCATTAGTTAATGATAATCATATGGCGAGCGACAGAAAAGGCCTTGAGAATAATATCTGTCTGTTTGATCATCAAATAACTGCTTTGTAAAGGTACCTGTAATTCTAAAATCCCTGTCTTCTTCATGTTGTTAATTAGGATACGTGTTCTGCCTTCATATTTCCAGGTGCCTATAAATCCAGAATGCCCAAATGCAAAGAGCAACTTCTGGAAAGTGGATGAAAGTAAAATCACCCCAAACAGACTGTGATGACACTTGAGTGCTTTGCGCCACGTCTTCCCTGACTTTAATGTTAAAATGGAAATTTCCTCTGTGAAGAATGAAACGGAAAACAGGAGAACCTGCAAACACCCCGAAGCAGACAATAAGTTTTTCAATAGAGTCTCTTCTGCAGCGGGAAAACAGCACCCCTCTGAGGACCAGACCTGCAATTTGTGCAGCTAGGAGCCTGATAAAGCTGTTTATGGGCCTCACAAATGGACTCCTCAGTTTGGCATGTAAGAGGAAAACATGGGACTGGCCATATATGCTGTGTGCATAAGCTGACGTTCCTTTTAAAAACAGCTGACGGAGATTTAGAGCTAATCAAAGAACAAGTGTTCTAACATTTTGTCCTACCTGTCAGATTTTCCTAGCCGGGCTTAATGCGCCTGCCCACATCAATATTGCATTCTTTTTTCTCACCCTGTAAAACAATATTTAATGTATGTTCATTACTGTAAGGGTAGGTTTAGGGTTGGGGTAGATGTAGGCATTAATTAAACAAAAAATAATAGGTAGGAAAAAATATTTATTGTTGGTTTCCAGTAGCTACATTGTAGCCAAAACCGCAAATATAACTATAATTACTATATTGCATTACTGTAAATATAATTACTATATTGCATTACTGTAAGGGTAGGTTTAGTGTTGAGGTAGGTGTACACATTAATAAAACACAAAATTATTATTTAATGGTAGGTAGGACAATCTGACAGAACACCGGCTTTACTGATAATATAACGTACAATATATATTGCCCAGCCCTAACGGAAACTGCAGTTAACCTATCATTTTAGGAGTATATATATATGCGGTTTAACATTTTAGACTTGTGGTACATTATCTACACTGTCAAATATTTCCCTTTTTTGCCAAATAAAGTGATGCAGTGTGTTTTCTAAACATCTCAGGGCATCTTTTAAGAAATATCCAGCATGGTCAACAAGATCAATGTAATTTAAAGTAGGACATGCTTGTGGGCAAAATGGTATACATGGAATATAAGGTCATAAAACAATAGTACATCAGTTCTAGTGTTTTGTTTATTTATGAAACAATAAAGCCCTTCAATGGTTGGGGTAGCCTATATGCTGCTTATATGAAATAAACCCACGGACATAGACTAGTATAAATGTAAATATTAAAATGTTCTGCCTCTAAGAAGATGTGTGATGTTAAAGGGTTTGTGAACTAGTCTGTTAAACTGACTCGTTACCACTTGTTATGAAGTATTTCATTTGCACATGAATGTCATGTGTGAATGAATGTGTAATGACTGTAAACATTGGAATGCTGATAACAGTTTGTGCCAGATTGAGTCAACTGATTTATTTCCTTGTAAATTATAGGAAAAAAGTATTGTTTATTGCTCAGTGGTTGAGCCACAAATCTACTGTTTTATCTACATCATCATTTCTGCTTGTACAAAGACCTTGAGTTTCAGAAAGGTGCTATATCAATTTTGGAACAGGAAAAATGCTGTGTGAAAACACATTTAGAGAAGACCCAAATAATTGAATAGAAATAATTCTACAGTATAAAATCACATCATATAACACAATTTATGAATGGTGAACCTCATTATACTAATAATGATTATTATTTAAATATTTAATAAAATTATATTTGTAAAATATGTATTGAATTATTTAATGAAGCAAATCAGAAACATGTATAACAATGTTTTAGCTTTACTGTGACTTTTTTTCTCCACATCAGTGGTGATACTTGTGGATGGATGCATTCTTCTTCCTGGCTATTTATTACAAATGTACTTTAATATTATTAATATAGCATACTTTCATAAATGCACAATTAAACTTTTGGAAAGTGGATGATAATTAAACAATTACTATTTTACCTACAGGCTATTTGTTTATTTATTTAAACTAAACTAATCACGTATTTTATAAAATATTTTTTTTCTGTTTAATTGAAGCTTTTGGAATACATTATATAATAAAAATGTATTTTTCATAGCCTATATATAAATATTACGAATGTTTTATTTATTTAATGCATGTTACAATATGAAAAACAGTTACTGTGCTGGTCCAGGCATGTTCGCCCACACGTTAACACCTCCTTCAATTATGTACAAGAGCCATTAATGAGGAATGGCCATCTAGGTCTAATAGCCGGTGTGCTTCATATATATATAGGCCAGAAACTAGTCTACAGGACCGAGTCTGCTAGTCGCTTCAGAATCGGATGTTGTCAAGATGCAGCGAGAGCGCGCAGACATGATGGTCAGAAGAAAATACAAGAGATACTCCAAAAACAAAATCACCTACCTGGGTCTGATCGCTTATGTCATTCAAAGCGCACCGGAGAAGAAATTAGCTTTTTTTGAGGTGAGCTCAAGTTTATTACAGCTGACAATGCGGTCAATGTAAAAAAAGACTGAATTTCGATTGATTGGTTTTAACTGTGACTTGTTTTCCTTTATCAGATAATGAACGCGGTGACTCTGTTTGTGGATGGCGACAGAAAAGGTCTTGAGAACAATATCAGGGTCTGTTTATCATCAAACAACTGCTTTGTAAAGGTAGGCTACGTATAATTCTAAAGTCCTCTTCATCTTCATGTTGTTAATTAGGCTACTTATGCTGTTTTGCCTTCATATTTCCAGGTGCCTATAAATCCAGAATGCCCAACTGCAAAGCGCAACTTCTGGAAAGTAGATGAAAGTAAAATCACCCCAAAGATACTGCGACGACACTTCAGCGGTTTGCGCGACGTCTTCCCTGACTTTTATGTAAACATGGATATTTCCTCTGTGAAGAATGAAACGGAAAACAGGAGAACCTGCAAACACCCCGAAGCAGGAAAGTTTAGCAGCCCATTTTCAATAGAGTCCCTTCTGCAGCGGGAAAACAGCGCCCCCCTGAGGACCAGACCTGCACTTTGTGCAACAAATAGCCCGGAAAGCTCGTTTATGGGCCTTACAAATTTATCGTGCAAGAGGAAAACATGGTACTGGCCCCTTCAGACTTCGTACGCCGATTACAGTGGATCATATTCACATTTTTATTTTCCTACTTATAGTTTGGGACAAATGCATAAAGGCAGCAGTTCCTCCAGTGGATCCTCCAAGAAGATGCACTCAGTCTCTGAACTGTCCTATTGTACAGCTCCAGAGAGCTTTAGGCAATTCACTCCAACCGCTGTGACCTGGGCCTACATATAAACTGCACTTAACATAGACTTACTTTTCTTAAAGTAGCTACATATCTTGCTGATTTTTGCTGCATTGAACATATCCAGCAACTCCTGATTTTCCAAATAAAAAAAGTTTGTTTTTAAACTCAAGTGTTGGGCGGTGGTGGTAAACAGGTGCTATTATTTTTAAGCACTCTCTTAATTTTTCAAAAGGGTTTTATTTACAGCGATGCCAGAGAAGAACCAGTTTTGGTTTGTTAAATAACCTTTAAGCAACCTGTTCTTAAAATAATGTAATTTTCTTAGTGTGAAGAACATCTTAATAATTTAAAGAACCTTTTTTCCACTCTATGGAACCGCAAAGTTTCCATGGTAGGTGAAGATTCTTTGTGGAACTATAAGGACCCTTATTTTTGATCGTATCCTTTTCAGGATAAGATTAAAACCCACTTAATTATACATATTCTATTCAGACACAAAGACAAGATGATTCAAATAAAATTTATTGACCTCCAGCTTCCAGCAGTCAATATGCATGCAGATACAGGCTTCAGTCAAAATTGTTATTTTTATTTTTTATTATTTTTGTTTCCCAAAGTTTCCCAACCTTTTCTTAGAAAACTGCGTGCACCTTAAATAATCATTTCTGCAGCGTACAAACCACAAAAATACCAGTTTTACATTATCAAATACTGCACATAGAAAACATTTACAAAGCACAAGTATAAAATTACAGCTTCCCCATACAGCTCTCTTTTCCATTCTGTTATTCCGAAACAGCAGCGCACTGTCAGCTCAGATCTTTTCCTAAAAATTCGGGGGCTACTTTTGCTCTGATAAATCTTTGATCGCGCTCTCTCAAAGTGCAAGACGTTAACTGAAGTGGGTTACATTGTTCCCAAAGTAGCTACATCTCTTGTGAAAGTCAAAAACCTGTCTGCAAAAAAGGTGAGCATGTCTCGACAATGTCTTGTGCTGTCCACAATGTCATGAATAATATGAATGGCTGATTTATGGTCACGACAAATGAGCTGCTAACAGCTTTGCTACATGGATAAGAAAACCGTCTACAAATAACCGTCTTAGCATTTGTAAAATAAATCAATAGCCAAAGACAGTCTGACTCAAAAGTATAACAAATTCAAGCTTGAAATATGTGTGATCACAAAAAATAGACTAAAAGGACTAAAAACAGATTAATATCTGATATCCATGTTAGATTTTCAGCAAACCTGGATGCTCAAATCAATTGTGACAGCAAACAGATTGATGTTGTGCTCATGTAGGGCTTTAAACACCAACACATATCGGGCAAAGATGTTATTGTCACTCAGACACTGTTTTAAAAATACAATAACATTAAATATTTAATACGTACATTCAGGATCATCATCAAAGCAAAACACTCAAGGCTTTCAGTAACATGTCTAAGCCTTACAATAATCTCTCACCGCCTTTCATCCAACAAACCACTCTGTAAGATAAAGTCATTTTACAAAAATAAGATAAAAGCTCAATATATCCTCATTAGTCTTTATATTCGTTCACAAAAAGGCTTCACAAGGATTTAAAAGAATAGTTTACCCCAAAAAATTAATATTCAGACTAGTTCAGGACAGTTAAGATCCATTAGTGAGCAAGTGATGATAAATTTCTCAGAAAAATGAACTCATCTACATCTAGGATGGCTTGAGGATGAGTAAAAAAATCATTTTGGATGAACTATTCCTTTAACTGTCCCAGAAAGATGTAAAGGGATTACATTCCTATTTGAAATTAAAGCAATCTGTCGACATTTATATAAGTTATATACACCATAAAGTACCTGGCGAAGTGAAATCTCATAAAATAAACATTTAAATTTACACCTCAATCTCAGTACAATCTGCTGTCCATTTCTGAATGCAAATTTAAAAAGTAAGCAGGTTGACCACATCCAACTGCTTCTGCTATGATTGTTGGCCCACACAGAAACGCTCCCTTTCAGGTTTATTCAGCTTAAATCCTAAAATCACATTGATATCTGTATTGAGTGTATTAAGATCATTCCCCAGTCAGGCTGGTGTCACTTAGACTCACACATCAACTGCACATGCCAGAAAACTGCCAAGAAAGACTCTTCAGGCTTCACCAAGTATGAACTGAAAAGCATGAAGTGGTCTCGCATATAAGAGCATGATGTAGTTCAACACAGAGCATTTAAACAAACCAGATCCCAGACTCTTTTTCTGGTATCTTATTCAGAAGTTACAACATCATACTCAGAGATCTGTATTTACAGATTATCAACACATAAGAGAAGCATTGGTTAGATTTATATGATTACTGTCAGAACAAAACAGATCTGATCGTTCTCATTCCATGATAAAATATCAAAACGCATCCAATCCACAGAAATCTGGAAGCGGCAAATCTAGATTTTTTTTTTATCTCAATGTTGCATTTGGTTTAGCTATGGACTGCAACAAACTACATCCACCCACTACACCTGAAAAAATAGAGCAGTACAGTACAAATATTCATGCATTCAGACTCTTCATTTTGCAAAAATGCAAGACCAGTAAGATTTTGTAACTACTTCATTGTACAGTAAAGGGACAGGTATATTATCCCAAATTCCCAAGTACGTAAAATCACATAGAAAAAATATCGATATCTAATAGTCAATTTATATGTGTTTACCAAGGACAAACATTCAGCTGCAAATACAATTTGTTTTCAGTACAGTAATACAATTTCATCTTAAGTTAGAAGTCATTTTTTGTTCCTAATTTAATGTACAGACATTTGTCTGTTAGTGAAAAAGACAAAGGTGCAACACAATCAAACTAGTGCAAATACAAAAGAAGCAAGACATGTATGTGAACGATAGCAGAAACTCGTTTTGTATGTTTGAAGGCAAAACCTCAGAGCCTGAACAACAGCAATGGGCTGAAACGTATAATATATATAAATCTGGCATGGGGAAAACTACAGATTTTACCATTTCGGATGAAAGTAAGAAAGCGTAAAGTCTCATTTTATTGTAACAACTAAATGTTTCTCAGGATTTAATGATACATCTCTATATGTGAACATTACCATTCATTTTGAAAGATAAGTGTTTTATAGTATCTACATCTTACCAAATGCATTGAAACATGTGCATGTAAAGTGCATTGATGGCATGGCCTAGGATATTAAAAAACAAGATTTTAAAGTATGGAATGTGAGGCACACTTTCTTATGAACATCCAGATAAATTAGAAATGTTGTGCTGTACATATTGACAAGTGTAGCAGTGACAAAAAAAAGAGCATGTACAAAAAAGCAATACTAAAATACTTCAAACGCTGATGCGATTCAAAATGATAAATCAGATGAAACGGTTTGCAGACGGTCTCATAATCTGCCTTTAAAAGCAGATTTTCCAGAAGATCAAACAATAGAGTTTGTGCGCTTTCATCAAAGAGTGTTTAAACAGATTGAATTATATAAACGTCTTTAGTGATTTGGTAAATGATCCATATGGGAATTCAGAAATGAATAATGTTCTGGTACTTACTGATAGTGTCATGAATGTCTTCTCCTTTGCAGAAGACGTGACTGATTTGACTAGATACTACAATATGTAAAGTAGCCTACCTGTGATATATTTAGAGCAGCTATGAAAGAAAATCTAGGAGCAGTGGGATGAATACGTTTTTTACCTACAGTGCTGCTATCCTTCCACAAGTCTCCATAACACAGAAGAAAGTATCTAGAGCCACTCAGCTTCAGAGATGAAGCTAAAGAAGACTTCTAATTGGACAGGAATAGTCACAATGGTTCACAAACAAAAAAAGTGTCCAGGAGTTTAAAGAATACCATTTGATTTGGGCTTCAAGATCCTGTTGAGAAAGCCACCCCATTACCAGTCCTCATATAGTTGCGTGTGTGTGTGTTTTTTTTTGTTCAGCATGACCTCCTGAGAGTAGCAGATAACGGGAAAGGTCTTTAACAGTTCCAAATGCTGGTAGAAAGAAACCCAAAACTACTTGAGGCGGTAAAGTCTAATGCGGCTCCAACTTCCCAGAATGCTTCGCTACTTGCTACAAGAAAAGTTTTCTTGTTTTCCAGCGGACACCGTTCAGCGTTTCCAACAATGCAGCTGTGTATGAGGGTTGCTGGTTTAACGGGACAGTTGGTTCGATTCCCTCAACTAACGTTTGCAGTTCGGTGCAAGGTGTGTTGTCCAGACAAAAAAAAGTGATATCGAAACATTAGCAAAATAAATAACCTACCATCTATAAGTCTACGTAATTTTAAAGGCAAGCTTAAAATAGCACTTTACATATTTTGCTCAACAAGGGTTGCGGGTTAACGTGCAGAATGCAGTCGATAAATACATAAACACAAATATCAATCTATATATTTATTTATTTATTCAGCGCTCTGAAAAAGAAAAAGAATACGCTACTTTATGCGACAGGAATCGTGTGCATTTCTAATAAATAACCTGACATGTGGAGTAAAGCCCTGCCCTTTGAAAGTTTAATTGTGTATGTAGTCTAGAGGTACGATCACATTTACCGAAATTTTACAGGCGTATTTCAGTAATTTCTATAGGAATCCATTTCGCGCGAAAAAGTTGCAGGTTTCGCTCACCTGGTCATGCGCCAAAAGTTGCACACTGCGAAAGTGACTTAATGTGTCGCTACACTATCGTCAACTGAAAATGGATTCCGTTGCCAACAAAACTTCGCTAACGTGACCGCACCTTACGAGTTTTTCTAACACGTCATTGTTTTTTGCATCTCGTCTAAGTCACTGACTCTGCTACATATCCATGCTCTATAATATAACACTACAGATTATAAGAATTGCTTTGGTTTTTAAAAAATAAAACTTTGTTCGGGTTTGGCATAGAGAAATGACTGACCCTCGAGGGTCCGGAAACTACTAGTCTTGGAGAACCCATTCTGCTTCCTGTGTGACGTGACGTCGACACGAATGCTACATTGTCAGAAATATTTCTCGGCTTGTTTATTAAATGCCCTATTGGTTGACCTGCAGACAATGAACTTGTATGTACCTAGCTGTGACTGATCTTTCACTACCCTATGGCCCCATGTTGCTGGTTAAACCCACATGTGTATTATATGTGTCACACCTGATTTGTATTCAACTCTTAATATCTGTATCGGCAAAGAGGAGCGTTCCAGCTCCGGGCGAGTTGGCTGTATCTATCAGGGTGTGTGTTCATGCGTTTGGGGTCAGTGACAGGGTATATTGAACAAAGATATACACGTAGAGATAGAGAAGACGGGCATATTTAGAAGGGGAAGTGGATGTTTCTAGGTGCATGAGGGGCTGGTGGCGCTCTCAAGTGAGGACTGGGAGAGTCGGCGCGTCAGAGGCCCGATGCTGGGGTCCGCCAGAGAGGAGGTGGGAAAGAGCTTGTACCAGCCGCCCACCATTGACGACAGATCCAGGTCATCCAGGAGGATCTGAGCCATTCCCATAAAACACTTGCTGTCCATGCGGCCGTAATCACCCCACACGATCACCTGGAGAGGTTAAAGGTTACAAATGATCGATCAAGCATGGAGAGGTTGGTTACACTTTATTATTTTTGCGCTGTTGTGACAACGCGTGACAGGTGACAACATCAATATGGCGGATGTAGTCCGAATTCCATTCATACTACTCACATTCATACTATATAGTACCTACTGTTTTAACGGTCGAGTAGTATGTTCAATTTTAAATGTAGTACCTACTGAAGCAGTATGCGATTTCAGACGCAACATATGTGTTTTGTGTCTGTTTTCATTCCTGGACTCCCCAGCATGCACCTCTCCCCCACAGCTGTTGCTAATTTGGTTCAATCATTCAATCAGTACCACCTGTATAAATACCGGTCTGTTTGTCTGTCTAGTGACAGTTCATTACATTGTCTCCTAGTTCCTGTTATTCTTTTGAGTTTTGTTGTCTTGTATTCTGGATTCCTCGTTGCCGACTTTTGCTTCCCTACGGACCTTCGCCTTGCCTACTCCCCCGGACTCTGATATTACGGTATTTGACCATTGCTTTGGATTTACGTTTACTCTCCTGTTTCAGCCTATGTTGTTCCTGTCAGCCGGTGTTTATGATTGTCTTTTTTGACCATTAGACTGAATAAATCATCTTCGCCTATGAACTCGCACGTTTCCCTGCCTCGTAATTGTGACATTCATATATGTTTAAGTGTATCTTGATTTTTGGATGCATTTAAAAAATGTCACAGTGTAGTTTTTGCCCAGTACATATTTTGTATAAACATTTTCTGCCGTAAAACACAGTTTGGGGTCAGTAAGATTATTATTATTTTTTTTTCTGTCAGCAAGGACTCAAGGTGTAGTTAATACATATTATAATGTTACAAAACATTTATTTCAAATAAATGCTGTTGTTTTCAAGGTTCTTATCAAAGAGTCTTGAAAACCTTTTATACAAATATATTAATCATAACAAATGTTTTCAACATTGACAGTAATAAAAAATGTTTCTTAAGCAGCAAATCATATTCAAATTATTTCTCAAGGAATATGTGACACTGAAGACTGGAGTAATGATGCTGAAAATTCAGCTTTGATCACAAGAATAAATTATATTTTATTATATATATATATTTATTTATATACTTTAAAAAAGTATTTAAAAATTTAAGCTGACCAAGGCTTAATTCATATATATATAACTGTATCCATTCATATTAATTAATATGTTTTTTACTATTAATAAAATATAGGCCTTAATGTTATTATTTAGAGTTGATAATATTTTAAGAATATCATTTTAAGAATTTATTAGAACAATATTTTACTTTTTTGGGAGCACTCTATATTTAGATGCTAGTATGCTGTTTTCTGAAGAATGTGTTTGTGCACAGGACAGCTGGATTTATTCAGACTAAATACCTGCAGCACTTTCCCCTGAGGGCTCTCGTCAAACATCAGGGACTGCTGGAAGGTTGGATCCAGGGTTTTCTTCACCACTTTGGTTTTCTTCTTAGCGAGACACATTCCATTCTCCAGGACATAAACCTTTACGTACGTTGCTGATAAAGAAGAAAACAGCCAATGATGAAACAGTTCTGTGAAGAAAACAGTCTAACTCAATTATGTTTAAGGGTGGGTTACCTGGAATATTCTTTGAGCCTGGTTTAGGGGTCAGACCTCGGGCCTGCGTGATCTCGACCTCTAACTGACCCCCTCTATCCACCACACCGATGTAAACATCACCTACACGGAGGAAACCGTTTGCATTTAGAAGCGTTCTTGCAATGGGATCAACCAACAGCAGGTGGAGACAAAGAACACAACACAACCTCCACTCCTGAGAGTATCTGCCTTGATATTTGAGCATAAACGAAAATTAGAAACGTATTTTAGACCTGGTGATTATGCAGATAAACTGATTGACAATCAGCCACGGACTGATACACAAGCACAGTACAATACTATTCATACAGTTTATATACTAGGCTCAAAAATAGGTAAAACACCCATAAAAATATATTTGGACAAATCCTTGGACAAAGCCCTATTTTCATATATTATTTTATGTATTCCATTATACCCCACATATCAGTGCGCTTAACATGACCATCAATTTCCAAAATAACAATTAAAGTATATATAAATATATATATATATATATGCAGTCCAATCAATTACAAGACATTTTAATATACATTTACTGAAAATGCAAGTAATAAATTACAGTATTGCAATATAATTTTGAGTTTCTGAAATGTTTTTGCATATTTAATTACTTAATTATCATTGCTGTTAGATAAAAAATGCATTATACATATATTAAACTCATTTAGCCTAATTTTCAAACACATGTTGTAAACCACACAAGTGGAACATGAGTGTCTTTATATGTAATTCCATAATTTCTTACTATTATTGTCTTTTTAAATGGTTAAAGTGTGCTGTTGAATGCATTTATGACAAACTAAAATATACCTTAATGTAATTTGATCATTTAATTAGTAATTTAATGTAAACTTGTATGTCATGCATTTGACTATATTACTAAAGGCACATTTGTGAGGAACAAAGTAGCAATTTATTATTTAAAATACATGAATGTATGTGCTTAAGTAGAATTAAGTACTTTAATTTATAATCACGGTTTTAATATGAATACAGAATAAAAATTCAAAGTAACTACTCTTAATGAAGCTGATCGTAGCTGTTGTGTTTGAGTGTATTCTGGGTGGTATAGGGGTCTTACCCATTGGCGGTGTGGCTAATGTCTGCCGCCCCACTATCTGAGCGGGACCCAGACCGTCCAGGAAGTCACTGAACTGGCTCTCAGGGCCGAGGCGAGTGGTGGGGAAGATGAAGCTGAAACACACCCAGAGTGATGTGTGAAATGTGTGATCAATCAAACTCATCAATACAAAGCAGGTTTGTTTCTAACCAGTACAATATATATTACTACTTTATCATTTACTGACCAGTGAGTCTAATGATGTGTGTGTATGTTGTGTATGTTTAATATGTATATATAAATACACATGCATGGATATATTTAAGAAAATATTCATATATTTGTATATAAAACTATATAAATATAAATACACACATATTATGAAAGCAAATACTCTTATTTTGGAGATATATATATATATAAGTTTTATTAATAAATATAAATAATATTTTATAAATAATACATTTATTTATGAAAATGTTATTCCTTTTCTTCTTTTTTTTATATTCCTCATTATTTAAACACGTTATCAATTAAATTGTTGCAGTCCTAATCATACTGAACCATATTTGAATTGTGACATTATTTTCATGGCAATTAAACAAATTTCCTGTTATAATGTGAAACAAATATATCATCATATCATATTATTAAAATATCATCATATCATATTATTAAAATACTCTTGTACTACCTTAATGTATGATCTAAAACTAAACAGATGTTGACCTAAAAATAGGTTTCTGAATATTTATGCAAAATTTGACATCTTTTTTCTTTTGATTTAGAAATGTGGACATGTTTTGTGAGAACCAAGCCTACTGGGATGCAGTGATTAAATGTGTGAGGTGGTGGGTCACACTCACGTCCCATCAGAGCTGTTGCTGTTGGTGCTGCCATCTGTTGAGTCCTTACTGCCCTGCCGTGTGACACGGTTCCTCATTTCCACTGCGATGCCAGTCTCTGTGCTCCGCCGGATGGTGCTGCGCAGCTTCTTTGTTCCACCATCTACACAAAAACACACACATACGCAATCCTGCTCAATTTCCATGATTAGGGAGCCAAACTCCTGAGCTGAAACTCCTGATATACACTCACAGGTGAGGTTAATAGGTTCAACTTCAAATATCTCATCAACCAATCACATGGCAGCAACTCAATGCATTTAGAAAAGTTTAAGTCATCCTGAATTCAAAATGGGGTGCAGTCCAGTACTAGAAATTATACCTAATAAAGGTTTTCAAGCAAATGATCAGTGAAATGATTTGTCAGAAATGCTGGCTGTCCACCTCAGAAGGTCAAACTACGGTAAACATTCAGTTCATTCATTTTTTTTATTCACTTTTAAGGGGTTTACCAAAATGTCTTACCAAAATGTCTAAAATGAATGAACTTTTGTATAATTTCGCTTTTTATCAGCAATACACATTAATACACATAATTATAATGAAATATTTAAAAGAAGTCCAGATAACTATTAAAAACTATAATATATTATCTCAGTCACACAGTAACAGAGTTTAATGGATATGTTTTGCAATTAACAATTAACACTAAATTAACACTAAAAACTAAAAACGTGAGAAACCATTTTTAATCTGATGATGTTAATTAATGGTGTCACAAGACATGAGAAATTAGTTAATAGTTAAAAACTATTTTAATGAAATAATTAAATATAATTTAAATCAAGTATAAATATATATATATATATATATATATATACTTGAAAAAATTCACAGACGTGCAATGAAAAGTGGCACAAATTTAAACTTATTAAATTTAATACCATGTAAAACCACACTGCACAAACATCTCAAGTGTTTATGAAAAGGACAGCTGAGCTTGTATAGTATAGTCATATTTCATATCAGCAGTCATTTACTCGGGTCTTAATGTAAACTCATCTGTACCCATACTCCGTGTGACTTCCAGGTGTTTACAGCTGCTGAATTTAGCTGACATACTTTCTGCCAGACAATCAATCCAGACATAGCAGAAGAGCATGATGATCACTCAAACACTTTTGCTTTTGTCCTCAAGCACCAAATATGGAAATCAGAAGAGATTAACCACATGAAAATGGTGGTTAAATTTGTAACAAGACTAATCAAAAACACAGTAGGTGATAATAAACGACTTTAAATTTAACTTTCGAACTAAAAACCTTCACGTTTCATGTTCCCAGGGGCTCCCGTTGGAAGTCACTGGAGAGTTATTAAGTGCTACATCCATTATCATGTGCAAACTAGGGTGGTCCCCATGCTGCTGAGCTCTGAAAGCGACATGAAAAGCAAAAAGCAAAAACACTGACCATCTGATGCTTACTGCACACAGAAGAGCACTTGTGGAAATAGCAAGCTCCAATCTACCTGCTGGGAAACCAAACTGCATTTACAGAGTAGGCCTACTGGGTTGATATTATAAGTGCTACTTACCAGGTTCTTGGCTTCACATCTTTCAAAGACATTCAAAGTTTTGTTTGAAGTACTTAGAAGCAAGTTCACATGTCAAACTGGGCAGAATGTGGGGTTCAGCTTGGTTAAAGGCACACCAGGGTGAAAGCCACACTTGATTTTATGCTCCCTTAAACTCACAACAGTATTTTTTTATATTTATTTTCTTCCAAGTGAAAATTTCTTTACACAACTGATCCTTCACAAAGGCCCGCCCCCTTAAGTCACTGTTGATATGTCAGATAAGCCATGCTCCATACACCATGTTCTCAGTAAAAAATACACTGCGGTGCCAACAGACAAAACAGTGCAGGCTACTCATAAAAAAAATACAAATAAAAACAAAATGGTCATTTTTTGAAGAAATGCAAAGAATAAATACAGTTTTGAGGTTCTGTAATGTCTAGTGCAGCATCTCAGTTCAAGCAGTATGTGAAGTGATCCTCTCTCCCTCTTAACTAGTCACAGCATTAAATAAACATGATTGAACATCAGAAGGTACTGTACTTGTTTCAGCTGCAGAAAGACATCACCACCAATGCTAATCTAGTCTCCTGTCTGGTTTGTTTCTCTGACAAAAATGGCCGATTCTGTGTTTTGTTTGGTCAGATAACCTGTCAATCAAATTCAGCAGTAATTTAAGCTAATATTTCATGTTTAATTTTTTATGTTATAGATTAATGTGTAGCAAATGAGTATCAATAAAATGACAGAAATTGTATTGTCAATGATTTTTTATTTAGTTTGAGGTAATTCAAACAGGTTAATTGAATGAACCAAGGTGGCTGAGAAAATAAATCTGCATTGTTTATCCTTCTAATCTTTCGTTCAAAGAAATGTGAAAAAACAAAAAATATATTTATAATGTGCTGCAAAAATAATTGAGCTTCACAAACTAGTGAAGTGGCTTTAAGAAAAGAGCAATGAAAATTTCTATTTCCACCATCAGGGAAATAATTAAGAATTTTCAATTCAACATACAATGTTAAAAACTGCCTGGAAGAGGATGTGTGTCTATATCATCCTAATACACAGCGAGGGGTAGAGTTTGAGTGGCTAAAGACTCTTCAAGGACCACAGCTAGGGTTGGGTATCGTTTAGGGTTTTTTCGATACCGGTGCCAAATCGATACTTTTAAAACGGTTCCGGTGCCTAAA
>JAUCNO010001135.1:230798-259522 GCA_032353835.1 Enteromius viviparus | reverse complement strand
AGGGTGCTCTAAACGGTTGCTAGGGCGTGGCTTGACATCTTCACAGTGACCCT
Source organism: Enteromius viviparus (assembly GCA_032353835.1). Lineage (NCBI taxonomy): Eukaryota > Metazoa > Chordata > Actinopteri > Cypriniformes > Cyprinidae > Enteromius > Enteromius viviparus. The sequence continues at coordinate 259,469 of JAUCNO010001135.1, read as the reverse complement.
AAGAGTCGGATTGGTTGGCTGAGTTCAATGAGCCCACCCACATGTCTCTATGACACTTTAAAGCAGAGTTATGTTCATTGCAAAAATTCATGCTTTTTAATGGGCTGTCCCGTTTGGGAATGGGGCTGTTGCGCCCCAGGGGTATGACTTATACCCCATTGTGTGGTATGTTCTCGCACAGCTTGCCAGCCTCTCCAAATGTGGTGAATTATTTGTTTCTACGAAATTCTCGCTTGGTGCTACGACCTGTCAAAGTTGGGCGCAATGCATTGTCTATGGGACTTTTCGGCTTTTTGTTTGCCCTGTGTACGAACATCGTACCCCTGATCACTCATAGAAGTTACTGAGCACCTTAGCTGAGTAGGCCGCACAATTTGACGCCCGTTTCATGAGTGTATGACAAACGGTGCGGAACGAGAAGCGTGCTGAAATTTTTTCGGAAGGGGGGCTCTAGTGCCCCAGGGGTGCAACTTATACCCCATTGCGGGGTGTGTTCTCGCACAGCTTGCTAGCCTTTCCAAATGTGGTGAATTGTTTGTTCATAAGTATTATGTGACACTGAAGACTGGAGTAAGGATGCTGAAAATTCAAATGCGAATTACAGGAATAAATTATATTTTAAGATATATTCAAACAGAAAACAATTAGTTTACATTGTAAAAATATTTCACAATTTTTAAATTTTTTTCTGTACTTCTGTATCAAATAAATGCAGGCTCTGTGAGCAGAGGAGACTTCTTTAAAAAACATAAACAATCTGACTGTTCAAAAGCTTTTGACTGGTAGACTCCCAGAACCCTTTTGTCTAAATGCTTCCATAAAGAATCTTTAGCATCTGAAGGACATTTCTGTTTCACAAAAGCTTCTTTGTGGCGAAACAAGGTTCTTCGGATTATAACAAGGTAAGAAAGAGATGGTTCTTAGACTGAATGTTTCTTTGTGGAACCAAAAAAATGGCTCTTCTGTGCCTTCTCTGTAAAGAACCTTTAAAGAATTTTAAAGAAAAAAATGAGAACCTTATAAATTAGATTCTTGGTGAGCAGATCCTGTAGAATTACGAAGAACCCTGAGGCAAGAATCTGCTAAAAGCACATCTCTTCCAACTTTAATTATAATTCTAGTCTACTCTAATTCTATCTGTTTTCTTTTATTTGTTATACAAAAAAGGCATCTCACACTATTTTGCTCTATTCTTTTTCTATTCTGTCTGTTTTCTGTTTATTTAACTTGCTGTGTGTGCTGTTAAGCTAACTGAGACTTGTTATAGCACTTGTGTCATTGCTGTTGTCTTCGTTTGTAAGTCTCTTTGGATAAAAGCTTCTGCTGAGTGACTAGATGTAAATGTTAGGAGACCAGCATCAGTCACAACAGACTGGAGCTGCTCGAACCCTCGAGGTCAGCGTACATCTGGACGTGACGTAACTTCACTGTTTTATCTTTTCTAACACACATGTGACTTTTTGATCTCTGACTGCTGTGTGTCACATTGTGTGTTTGTCTTTCTGAGTTAGAAGGAGTGTGTGTGTGTGTTTAAAGGAAAAGTATGTACTGTAATCTCTCATGTAGTTTAGCTCTCTCCCATTTGTCCTCTGTGTGGAAATCCTTACACACACTTAACAATATGCTCACTTAAGAAGCGCTGTTCTGTCTAGGGATGTTCAGAAGCATCACTATTCTGGGGCTTTTCTCAGTGACTAATAGATGAAGGGTGTCCTGTGTTATTAGGGTGCCTGTGTTTTGCTGATGTGCTGATGTGGGTCCGTTGAACCCATAAAGATTGGGGCCACGCATATCACTCCAGAAGAGCATGAAAGGAGGCTAGAGAACAATCTCTGCTTGTATTGTGGAAAACCAGATCATATTCATGCCAATTGCCCAACCAGACCTCCACGTTCCAGAACCCTCTGTGTCTCATCAAAACGGTCAGAACCATTCACCATGTACAGCTCACACCCGAAGATATCACTTACACCAACTCCCTGCCAGCTCCTTACAAAGACCTGCAAATTGCATTCAGCAAGAAGAATGCCACAAGATATTACCACCTCACCGTTTAACCGACTGTGCCATCAACCTCCTTTCTGGAACCACACCACCATGGGGCAGGATCTTTCCCTTATCTCAACCTGACACCGAATGCATGAATCAATACATCAAGGAGCAGTTGGCTAAGGGATCCACATCCCCGGCATCAGCCGGGTTCTTCTTCGTAAAGTAAAAGGATGGAGGTTTAATACCCTAGAATCTGATTCCTATCTGGGAGGGAGACGAGTGGAAAACAGCCTTTTCTACCACCAATGGCCACTATGAGTACCTTGTGATGCCGGATTATCCAATAGTCCATCTGTATTCCAATCACTGATCAACAAGATCTTCCAGGATATGCTGAACAGGTTCGTGATAGTGTACATTGATGACATCCTAGTGTACTCGGAGGACTACGAAACACACATCCAAGATCCAACATGTCAGATATGTCCTGAAAAGACTCATCTATCATCAATTGTATGCCAAGCTATTTTTTAACTTCGTCCCGATGTGCGTCTTAGAGGCATGCAGTATTACAGTTAACTGGATAACATACTCCTTACATTAGAGGAGTTTATAACAGTACCTTTTTTGAGGGGACTTTTCCAGTTGCAAAGAATACATGGGAGCTTTTGAAAGTGTACATTTAAAGTTTTATATATATATATATATATAAGTTATTTGCTAATAGAAACACAGTACTGAGTAATGTTGCATTATGGTGTAACTGTGGAATTGCCCATATATAACTAGTTTGTGACCTGAGATGATTGTGATTGCAACCAATTCAATAGAAAATCATGAAATCTTCTTGAAATCGTTTTGGGAAATCAGATAATGATGTGGTTTTGAATCAATAAATGGAAAGAAATAGACCTGTGTGTAATGGCAGATCTTACCTCTGTATGCCCACAGGTTCCTCATGGTCCTCGTCTGTCTGATATTCAGTGTCCTGTCCACCATCGAGCAGTATGCAGACTTCGCAACAGGATCTCTTTTCTGGATGGTAAGCATTTCACAGGATATCAATATTTTTATATTTATTTAAAAATTATTATTATTTTTTTTTTTATGCCCAGCTAATTAATTTATCTTTTTATATTATTTTATGATATATATATATATATATATATATATATAATAGACTTTTTTTTTTTACCACAATAGATAATACTAGTTGAAATACCCATTGATTGTAGGTTTTTTAGTTGACAGATGCTTTAATTGTAATTCATTTTAATTTTAATTTTTTATGTTTTTATTATTTTGTGTTTTATTTTTATCTTAGCAAAAAACTGAGAAAGTTATTAAAAATAAATAAATTAAAATAATTAATTAATTAAAAAACATAATTAAAATGTGTTAATAAAATGAATTATTTAAATAAAAATTCATTTTTGTATTTATTCATTTATTTGTTTATCTATTGACTAACACTGAGAAATGTGCTATTAAAGTCAGAAGCATATTTTGTATGTAATTGTGCTGCAGGTGGTATTAGGTCCAGTAGGTGAATGTAGTTCTGTCTTCTTCCACTGGATGTCAGTGTCATATCTGAGTTGAGCTGATGTTGAGTTCATGGACAGGGCTTAAAGGCTGGTATTCCCATGAACATATTAAATATTACTGATGGAGTAGTTTAGTATTTCACACCTGGAGACACCTGTGGGGCGGATCCCAGAGAAACCAGAGGCTTTAAACAGAACCCAGACACACTTCATCAAACCAGCGCTGTCACAATTTAATGCGTGTTTAATTGCTTGGCCTGGAACTAGCGAGTGTGTGTCTATTCATACTGTGTAAGAGACAATACACAACCACCTCTTTAAAACAGAGAGTTTTAGACTCGGCAAAGTCTACAATTAAAAGTCAGAGATCTCGGTACAAACATTTCTCAACAAATGGTGTGCTATAAATCTCTTTCTGAAAAGTTCTTTACTGGATAACTGCTATTTGTGTTTGGTTTCATAACTTTAAGGAAGAAAACATTTGTATCTTTTTAAAAAAATAAAGTACAACTAGTTAAAAACTTAAGATCATGACTTGAAATTCTAGATTACTAATGAAAATTGCATAAAAATAGTTTGTATCAAACAAATCAATCAAAGTCAAAGTTGATCTCTAAAAGAGACGTTACAAAACTGGGAAAAAACTTCCTTTAATTTAGTTTAATTATTTTATTATTTGTAATATTGTTACGTTGCTGCCGTGCGGGGAGAGAATAAAGAACGCAGGAATCGTGGTCTCCAAATAATAATACTCTTTTATTTACAAACAACAGAAGATCCAGATCTAAACAAATAGTGTAACATTTAAAATAAACTTTGACCGACACAATAGGGTGGGGATGACAGAGCTAAATACAAAACCAAACGCAAGGAGAACTCAAAAGGCCTGTGACCAACGGAAATGGCAAATTAACTAATAATAACATTAACTAACAGGATACACCATAAAAGGAAATAAAGAAGTGGGAGGACAAAGCGAAACCAAAACAAGAAGACATGAAAACCGAAACTAAACAGACAGAAACGTAACAAATATATTTTATTAATGTACTTGATTTGATTTGATAGTCAACTAATGACTCATTAGTGGAAATAAGTTGAAAAAAGTAAGTTTAAGATTGGGGAAAAAATCTATTAATTATTTAATATTTATTAATATGAATTATTAATATATATTATTTATATATATATATATATAATTTTAGAATAATATATCATATATAATATATATGATATATTATTATAAAATATTGTAATTAAATTAATATATGTGTAATTAATGAATATATCTTATTAATGACAACTAATGACTAATGATTGATATATATATATATATAATTTTTATAAATATTAAACTAAATTAACTCAGCTCCTCCACATTTATGAAGTGCTGAAATTTCCCTCTGGATATTTCTGTGAAAAGGCTTGCACGAATGTATGTTTCTGCTAGTAGACTATAGTTATTGTTAGCTCTTTTTTGACTGCAGTCGGGCCAGACGTATCACCCCAGAGACCCGTAAGCCGGTGAGGGTCAGATGATGAGGTCAGAAGAGAAGCCATTGATTTAGGCTGAGCCAGATCCTCTAGGATAGTGTTCAGAAACACATATATTCATACAGAGATCCACATTCTTTCTGCTTTGCAGGAGATCGTGCTGGTGGTGTTTTTTGGGACAGAGTACGTGGTCCGGCTTTGGTCGGCCGGCTGTCGGAGCAAATATGTGGGTATTAAAGGCCGTCTGCGGTTCATCAGGAAACCCATCTCCATTATAGGTATCTGCTTGAATTAACTGTATTACTTCTGGAGCAGTACATTCCTCACACTGAAAATGTATATCAATTTCAATATTATTTTATCTTTTTTTTTGTTTTGTTATATGTTTTTGTCATTTTTTTTATTTTTTATTTTCATTTAAATATATGTTTATATAGATGTATATATGCTTTATAGCTAAAAATATAGTTTAGTATATATTGTTAATTCACCTTAATGTTATTAATGTTTTTCACTAAAATTAAATATTTGTTCATGTAATCTCTAAATTAATATGCCAAATAAACTGCATTAAAATTAACACAAAAAAAAAGAAATTAAAATATTTCTTATTAAAAAATAATAATCTTAAAAAATAAGCGATACAAAATAATTACTTTATAGTGCATAAAGTAAATAAACAAATGAATACAAGTAAAATAATAAACATTAATACAAACACACCACTAAACAGTATCTTTCACCTTGATGTTATTGTTTTCACTTTAACAGAAATGTTTTATTACAGACTAAAGTATTTATTTATACATTTATTTATTTGCAGTGATCAATAAGTAAATAAACAGACAAATAAAAATGAATGAATGAATCAGCTGTATTTTTATTCATACTAATGAATAACTCAAATTTTTGTTTGCAGTTATTGTAATTATTTTCACTGAAACATTTGTCATATTTACAGTACATACTAAAGTGTTATTTGCCAGTTGTTTATGAAAGAGAATTGTAAATAACTGTATGCATGAGTTTGCTCTCTTGTTTCTTTCACTGGTGACACAGATCTGATCGTGGTTGTAGCCTCTGTGGTGGTTCTGAGCGTCGGCTCTAATGGACAAGTGTTTGCCACGTCCGCGATCAGGTACAGATATGACCAGCAGAAGAACAGCCAGTGAGGATCATACTTCCCTTATATTTATTGTAGTATATTGCTCTGATTGATTGATTGCAGAGGGATCCGTTTCCTCCAGATCCTGCGAATGCTTCATGTGGATCGCCAGGGAGGAACGTGGAGGCTTCTGGGATCAGTGGTTTTTATTCATCGGCAGGTGCGCTTGACCGCTTGAATACTTTACAGTACAGTGAAACCCACCGGTTTCATCAAACGTAGCTAATCAGCGCATGTCTGGCACCAACCAACCTCAGATTTCTTTCCAAATATGGCCTCATGATTTCACTTTATGATAATCTAAGCAGAGAGCTCCTGTTTCAGTGATCTAAGGCTTTCTGCATTAAATCCAATCACTTCACGCAGGCATTTTCTCAATCGCTTTAGCGTTGACACACATCTTATGAAAGGGCTGAAGTCCTTTGCGGATCAGGCATGATTGGGCTGATTCATACGCATGCACTCTTGGGCTTAGGGAAGGTTTGCCTTATAAGGTGCTTTTATACTAATGGCATTCACCATACAAACCATGTCCATTTCAACCAGAAAAAACAGATTTTCATTTTAGTCTTGAGTTTCTATATTGCATCAAATATGTACCAAAAAATGTATCCAATATATGTCATCAGGTTTTCATTCCTTTGGACTAACTAACCGAACTAACTTACTAACCATCAAAAAAGAAATATCCCAGGTTTCACTTAGATGTCCTTCCAAGTCATGAATTTATATATTGTATCAAATATGTATACATATTTTGCCAGATTTTTTTGTCCAAAAAACAAAACAAAAGGTTGTTTTATTAGATTTAAATTCTAGCCTTCAAGTTAGATAGCATATTGAAAAAAAAAGTGCAACATATGAGAAAAATAAATAAAATAAATTCCTGTTTTAACGTAGATTTTCATACTTGATATACATGAATTTATGTATTGCACTAAAATGTAAAAAATAAAATTGTCATTAGTTTTTTTTCCCTTGGACTTAAATAAATATTTATTTATAGAAAAAACAAATAAATTAAATAAATAAATAAAAAAAAATTATTAAGTGAATTTATAAGATATGTATAAGAAAAAATGAGTCTAGAAATAATGAATATCCTCAAAATAATCAAGAAATAATCAAGAGAAATCAAAGATTTTAAAAATATTTATTTAATTTTTGATTTACTTAGGGAGTATATAAATATATAATATAATATATAATGTAATTTTAATTTTACATAGATTACATAGTATATTTATAATTAGCGATAACAAAAAGATAAATGGTGACCAGGTGCATCTAAGGTCTTAGGACATTGTACACATCTTACATGTTTAAGTTTACATACAGTTAAATCTAAAGTCTTGGCAATAGCTTAATCTGTGTTGATTATTAACTAACTATTCCAGGAGCTGATCACCACGCTATACATCGGTTTCCTGGGTCTGATCTTCTCGTCTTATTTTGTGTATCTGGCGGAGAAAGACGCAGTAGACGAGGAGGGGAAGACCGGTTTTTCGAGCTATGCTGATGCTCTGTGGTGGGGTGTGGTGAGTTTATTCTTCCTCTTTGAAAACTTGATTTGTTGGAGTTGACAAGCAGAAAAACACCTTACTCACTAGACCAGCTTAGACCAGTTTACATTTGATGATTGACTAAAGAAGTCTTGCTGGTTAAGCTAGTTGGTCTGTTCAACGACCTTGAAGTACTGCTTTTCACAATTGTGGTCTACCATAAATCATTTGAGTTGTTCAATGCTAGGTGTGTTTGTGGTTTTTAAATTTAAATCTTGAAATGCCCTCTGGAGATCTGGCGTGACCTCATACACAAGCTAATTTTATCATAAATTTCTCGCCTGTAGAATACTTTCAAGTTTAAATGTTTATCAAGTATGTTTATAACATATGCCCGCGTCCTCCGCCACATTTCAAGATGCATTGTGGGATCGCATTCTCAGAATTTGACCAGTATTAGATACCTTATATGGTATTCTTATGCTGCTTTTATGTCATGTACCATAAAATGCTGCCTACTTAGGGAGCTCAGTGGGTTTCGGAAAAGGGCCTCAGTGTGGATGGTTCATACATTAGTGTAAGTTGAACAGTAATGTATTTTGTCTCAAATAGCTTATATTTAAGGGGCTTTCTTTGGGATGGTGGGAATGTTTATATCCACAACAGAAACTTTAATTGAGGTTCTAAAATGCCTTTAAATATCTGCCGATTTTCTTTGTTATGCATTGCAAACCACACGAAAAAACCTCCAGCGAGCCACTCGAAAAGCTGTTGGAATCGGCCCTGGATGAAGTTTCCAGAGCAGTTAATTAAAAAGCTGAATTTAGTGTGAATCGTAATGAGAAACCAATCGTACAGCTGTACGGAGAATCTGAGAGCCACAAAAGCTTGGCCAACGTCCCTTTCACCTCTCGCTCAAAGAGATTTCTTCTCTGCACCTTAAAGTGTCGGATTCATTAATTAAACCTTTAATTGCAGAGGCTCTACCTCTCCCTGAAGAGGGTCAGAAAGCGTATGGCCACCCGTCGGCTCTCGAATCCCGGACAAAAGCAGTTGTTTGTATGAAGGAGGTGGCATTGAGAAACCCTCGATGGGGGTCGTCTCGCTTTTGTCTCTGTGAAGTTCATAAAATGCAAGACTGAAGGTAGGAATTATACATGGAATCAACTCAACGTGGAAAGGGGAATTATAACCGAGGAACACTTTATTGCGGATTTAATTGCTTTATTTACATATTCACTTTTGTCTCAGGCTTTACTTATTAAAGAAAATAAAAGCAGACATGACTGTGTCAATAATTGTATAAGAATAGTTATATGACTTCATGGTTGAGATCATACTGAGGACTGTTTGGGGCATTGAGATCTCTTCTGAAACTCTGAAGTTGGTTTATGTTCAATTACTGCTGTCTTTTAGTCAGGTAATGTATAAGTATGCATAAGTATTTGACAGAATCAGCCTTGTTTACATACGGAGAAAAGCACAAGCATGTACATAATCTGCGGTTGTTTAGGCCTAGTGGAAAGCGTACTGTACGCATGCGCTGTGATACTCCCTAAAAACTCTCGCAAAACTGAAGCCGATCCACTGTCACATGGACCGTTTTAACGTTGTTTTTACTACGTTTCTGAATCTGGGATAATTTCAGTTGTTGCTGTGCAAATGTAAGCAATATTTGAGACGTTGAGGCCTTTTGTGAAAATCTGATAGGGCGTTCACACCAGATACGACTTTTTCAATAAACTGCGCTATTCGCGAGCAGTTGGACGCTTGAACAGTTTGAGTTTACTCCGTTCATTCGCGCGTAAAATATGCTTAATTTGCGGGGAAAAATTAACTTTACAACATACATGAATTTGCTTTATGCGAGGGACTCTGCCAGGCGGCTCAAGTCTCCTGCATTGGCAGAGGGTAAAACCGCAGTAGTTGTTTAAAACACAAATCTACAGTTTATTAAATAAGGGAGTGGCTATTTAAAAGTTTGCTTTGCCGATTTGGGAGTCGTGAGCTCCACGCAAGTGAATGATTTGCAAATAACAAAGTTTCAGGAGGAGCGCTGGACGAATTGATCACAGCTGGCATCGCATTATCTAATCAATCCCCTCGTTACACATACTCAATCAAATCCTTCCTCCCTACTATAAGTAACCCATTTTTCTTACTTCCGCATCTCGTCTTTGGTGCATCCCTCCTCCACCCCTTCTCCACCCACTATCCTGCATTACGCTTTCCTCTGGGGGGCAGACGGAGTTCGGAGTATGCTGTTCTCCCGGCTCGCTCACCGGACAGCACGCCAAATGTACTATTTATTCTTTATACTATGAGGAAGCGTGAACTTGTGAAACACCGGGTGCTCAGTGCTCATGTATCTGCCGCGTGTAGCCTCACCGCGGCTAGTAATTCTGACATTTGCCACTGCCTCCTGATGTCTCTGTAGTGGTTAAACATGAGGTAAAATTTGTTTTGGGTATATCTAATAGGCAAACTTTGGTTTATTAATCTAGTATGTATTTCCTTTTTATTCCTGTTGAGAGATGTAAATCCTTCACGCTTATCGCTTGTTTCTTGTCTGAATACACCACAAGACTTTTTCTCAGGAGAAACATCTGCAAATCATCCGATGTAATTAGACGTCTCTTGTTCTCAACGTCATTGTTTTAGAGAAACAATCGAGACGTTAAAGAGATCTCATTTGTGTTTTGTTTCTTTCTTTTGGGACGTGGTGAGCGAATGTGAACCGGTTGGTTTCTGGACTGTGTATTTCTTTTCTGGAGTTGCAGGTGCAGACCACAGCTGGCGCGACACATCCAAAGCCGCGTGATGAAAGAACATGAATCATAACCGCTCTCGCCAGGCGCACGACTTCTCTCTAACTTAACAAAGCTGCTGCTGTTTCCTCTGGCCTCTGCTTTTCTTTTAAGAAGGAAGATGGCTGTTTTTGTGCATAATAAAACTGCATAAAAACGATTACTTAAAGGTCTTTATTGTTGGACAGTTAGCTAAAAACTAAGCCTACTTTAATAGCTTAAATTAATCAAATATAAGTTATTGACAATACAATGGTGTAAATGTATCCAAATGTTTGGCATATTTACAATTATTAAACATATATTTTGTATTAAATGATTAATTTATTAATACAGCATTCCATACATATACACACAATATTCTAGTAGCTATATTAAACATGTCAGAATTCATAAATCATGATTTTAAAAAAAAGAAGAGCATGAGCAGATAAATTTTGTAAGATAAAAGAGGAGACGGAAAAAAATTGTGCCGTAATCGCAGGCCACACGCTTGGAATACCACACACACACTGAGATGTTAGCTTTGGTTTTGCCACACACGTAGAGCATCCACTGAACTCTGTGACTCAATAACTCGACGTGAATCACTTGGTAGGAGAATATTAGGGGTCGAAGTCACACACACACACACACACAAACAGTATGGGGCGCCACCCATGGCACTTGAATCTCGGTGACTGTGGACTCCCTCTTGTAGCTGGCTTTGTGGTCTTTTGGATGTTCAGTGGTGGGATTAAACCCTCTCGTCACCCGAAGCACTTGTTTGACGCCTCGTCTTACTTTAGCTCTTTTTGTCCTATTTGAATGGGAAGAACGCAAACACACCTCGTCACCAGAAAGCCTTCTTGAATGAACTGCGCTTTCACGCTTTTTTTTTTTTTTTCTCGCTACAGGCCTGTTTGTTTTCCTGTGTTAGCTGAAATCCCATTTTTTGTGCTGGATTAGGGCAAAAATGACCCGAGGATGAACTTCAAAATCCTTAAGTATGACAAATCTGCCATTTCCATAGAGATGTTTTTGATTTCATGTATATTTGGTGCTTTCAAAATGAAAATAAATGTTGTATAGATGTAATGTCTGTTCTCGCTTGGTCAACATGGAAGTAAAAATAACATTTTTACAGTTTTTGTTAGCTGCCAAGGTCTTATAGGTTGCCAGAGCATTGCTATTTGGTTGCCAGTAAAGGTACACCAATTTATCGGTTTTGCCGATTAATTTGCACCGATAGTTGATTCCTATAGAGGCCCTCCAGTAATGGGGTCCAGGGTTAATGTGACCCATTTAAGAGTGATAGGGCCTCCAGGGGCCTCAGGGGCCCACAGTCTACACATTACACATTACGTAACATGCATTTGCAACATATATATAGCATGGTGTATGTAATTTAGAGCATAAAAAAATATATATATAAATATATATGCATATGTATGTATGTCTATATATATATATATATGTATATGTATGTATGTATGTATGTGTATATATATGTAAATCCTTAAGTTTGACATGCCTGCCAATGGTTTTGCAGATTAATTGGCACCGATAGTTGATTGCTGGAACGGCTCTTCCCAAAAATGCATCTTGGTTTTGTCTATAGCTGAAGTGGCTGAGAAGGGTCGGCTGTCATTATTACAGCGTGAGAACAGTTAGAAATTGTACTGTTTGTTTTGACTCGTGACTGACAGACAATCCTTCCATGCCACAGAGCTCCATTCCCATAATTTTTCATTAAATTACATTAAAGAGCTCCTAATATGGGTCATATTTTGGTTTTGGAATGGGATGCATCTGGGTTGTGATACTTGTGATTTGTCCTAGATGCAGTGCTTTGCCTGGTGTGTGACTCACATATTTTGTTATTTTGATATACATTTGTTACATTTTTACATGTTGAAGTGAACAATACTTATTAAAATATAAACTAACTTTAATGACCAGTATAATAATTAAAATTAATATTTGTATTTATTTAAAGAAGTATGGTTCAGTACAGTTTTTTGGGGTATTTTTTAATAGAAGAGCACTATACATTTTTTGGGTTGATAATTCGGTATCGGTCAGTGTAGTCTAGTCTAGATATCGGTATTGGTAAAACCCTGTTTGTTTTTTGCCCATTTCTTTAAAGTTTCTAAAATGCTTTTTATGTGTTGCTATAGTACTCTAAGAACAAAGGTTGTTAGGGTGTTCCTGGAGGTTGCTAGTTGTTATCTCGTTTCTCACATCTTTGCAAACACTACTAAAAATGACTAATGTGAATCTCAAACTGTGTTTATCTCTTAGGTTACGGTGACTACGATAGGCTACGGAGACAAAGTCCCTCAGACGTGGATTGGGAAGGCTATTGCCTCCTGTTTTAGCGTGTTCGCAATCTCTTTCTTCGCTCTGCCTGCGGTAAACACACAGACTCCTGTCTTTGTCTTTGTCTTTGCACACACACATGCACACACATTTTCTCTGAGCTTGTCTGGTGCCCTGGGGCAGTGTTTTCCTATAGAGGCCCTCCAGTAATGGGGTCCAGGGTTAATGTGGTCCATTTAAGAGTGATATGGCCTCCAGGGGCCTCAGGGGCCCGCAGTCTTCATGTTACACATTATATAACATGCATCTGCAACATTAGGCTTAAGCAGAATTCCAACAAGTCAGAACTAGTGCAGTTCATAAAATTCTTAATATAAAATTCATTTATGGATTGATTCATATATACACAAATTCTAAATTATATAAATAATATAATATTCTAAATAATATGAAATAATAATAGTATATTGTTAACTGAAATATTAAATATTATTAATATTATAGTTATGTAATATTACATAATATTATGTAATATATAAATATTATAACATAATAATATAGTATGTTGTTAATATTAATATTAATTTATTTGAATATAGAAATATTATAGTATATATATATATATATATTTCTAAATTATATCAGTTATGTAATACACACACACACACAATTATAAGTAATTGTAATAAATTCTAATTAATACATATATATTTCAATTAATATATAATACTTGAATTTAAAACATATAAATACAAGTTTAGATTATGCATAATTTCAAATATAATAAAAAAATTCAATACACATTCATATTAAACAATAATAGAAGTAAGATTATTTATAATTTTAATACATTTCTTAATTATATATTATAGTTTTGAATTTATGTTTAATATAACAATTAATATAAAGTAAATAAAGTTTAACATAAGTATAATGTAAAATCATTTATAAGATTATGATATGTTTTATCATGCTTTTTTAAAATGTATAGTTTAAGTGTGAGTATTTCCATGTCGTTATTTATTTTGTGGTAGATTTGAACTGTCTTCCTTTGTGTGCAGGGCATTCTGGGATCTGGTTTTGCTCTTAAAGTCCAGCAGAAACAGAGGCAGAAACATTTTAACCGTCAGATTCCAGCCGCAGCCTCTCTAATACAGGTGACAAATCACAGCTAAAGCTACAGTCTACAGGAACTTTTATTCCTTAACATTTCATAAAACCCTCTGTCCATAGACGCTGTGGAGATGCTACGCCTGCGAGAAGTCTGACAGCTGTACGGCCACGTGGAAGATGTACGTGCTGACGGGCGACTACATCCCCATCATAAACTCAGAAAACTCCAGCCCGGGCAACTTCAGACGGCTGGTGAGGAGAAACACTCCCTGCTCCCTCCCCCCCTCTGCAAACGGATATTTCTCTGTCTAGTCTTTCAAGTCCTTTGTGTTCTGTTTTCAGTCATTGTCGTGTTCCTTCCTGTCAATTGTCCCGGTTGAGCCTCCGTAGTGGGCCACTGCAAAGCCCAGACAGTAAAAGCACTTTCCTAGAGAGGTTATTGTGTGCTAAGTCCTTTCTATAGGCTCCTGTGAGTTCCCAGAACACATGTAAAGGTCTCTGAGGGTAAACAGTAGAGGGTGTGAGGGGTGTTTCAGATGAATATAGATTAATGTTGGGAAGTAAAAACTGCGAGACTGTAACCTGACTTTTTTAAGTAGCATGACATTAGCTTTTCCACATGGCTATTATACCTTGCTTTGTATTTTTCACAATTTTACTGTAAAATGTTAGATAAATAGTTTATTTGGTTGGTTCTTGATTTTATACCTTTTAATTACAGCAAAATATCACTATATTTGTGTCTTTTGGGTATTTTTATTATTATTTATTTATTCTAGTGCTGTCATACAATTACTTTGTGATTAATCACATCCAAAATAAAAGTTTTTGTTTATATGTATGTGTACTGTGTATATTTATTTTGTCTATATAAATACACACACATGCATGTATATACAGTATTTAAGAAAAATATGTTATATGTATATATTAACTGTATTTATCTGTAATATAATTTAAACATAAATATATACATTTGCTTTAAATCATGTAAGTATATACTGTATGTGTGTATTTATATGTACATAATAAATATGCACAGAACACACACATTTATTATTTATTTACATTTAAGAAGCGAAAACCTAAAATGAAGCATTTCTTCAAGTTGTTTTTAGCGTTAAATACTTGATTAAGTATTAGTTTTTTGTTAGTAGTTAACTGTATTTTCTCTCTTCACCAAACAGAAGGTTGCTTGTTATTTATCAGGCTCAGATGATGATAAACTTTCCCAAATACAGCGTTCGACAGGCAACTGTGTGTTTGACACGGATCCAGAAGGTTTTTGCCATTCAACGTTTTAATTAACGCTGGCTTTAACCCCGCGGTGGCTTTCACAGGGCTTTTCTGAGGAGAATCCAGGTCAGGGAGTAGGTTTAGGTGTGAGAAGCACGGCAAGAGACCTGATGTCATGGGACGGAGGGGTTTCTCGCTCGACCCTGCCGCCCTCTCTTTGTCTGCCGCGCACAAAGACGCAGTCAAACGGCATGATGTCATCATGGCCGCTCTCCTGGGAGCAAAACCTTTGTGTAGCGCAACAACAACAAAAAAATCTTTGTGTAGCTCTGACTCTGAACGCACTGGGCTGTTCTCCTTCATAAACCTCTCATTCAGGACAGCCGGGTTTATTTCCCCCCACAGCAGTTATTTAGGCCGGCGGGAAGCCGCGAGTGACGTGGCTAATATTTCACTCACTTGTGTAGGTTGCGCAGTCACCGCAGAATTCATTAATTCACAAAATGCATAGTTACGGAAAAAGGGCAAATTTGAATTTCATATCTGCTGGGGTTTTTTTCGAAAGCCTTACCGGCGTTTCTCGGGAAGAGACAAAGAGTTTCTTGCAGCTGCTGTTTATCAGATTATATTGAGATTAAATGTGACTTTGTTTTGGGATTTAGTACGTCATAATTTCTCTCTGTATAATTATTTGAATAAGCTTGCGAAGTTGCGATACTGTACTGTAAAGCGTCATTTACTCACCGTCACGTCATTCCAAACGACAACAAAAAACACTTTTGATGAGTGTTTTCCATTGTTTGACACTACAAGTAAAAAGCTTGGAGGTTTCTTTATGTAAATATTCATGCATTTATTTGTAGTAAAAACAGTAAAATTGCCTGGAAATACAGTAACATTTAATTTTACAGTTACACCTTTTATTTGTTTATTAGCATGCATATTACTAGAACACTAGCCATTTATTAGTGTTAATTAAGCACATATTAATACCTTAATCTAGATCCTTAATCCTATCCAATACCTAAACTAGTACTAACCACACTAACTATTAATAAGCAGCAAATGAAGAATTTATTGAGAGAAGTTGTGGTTAAAAGTTAACAAATGTTACCTATTCTAAAGTATTACTGAAAATAGTATTGTATGATAATAAGCATAATATGCTTATTCACTCATTTATTGTTAATGTTGAAAACAGTTAATACGTTTGTGGAAACCATTCTTTGAAAAATAGAAAGTTCAAAAACCTTTTTAAAAAAATGTAAAAATATAAAATAATAAATCTTTACTGTCGCTTGATCAACTTCTTTACTAAATAATTTTTTTTTTCCTTTTCCAAACTTTTGAATGCTAGTGTGTCACGGTTTCCTTAGATGTACTGTATGAGGCAATAATAAAATTGTGTGACACTGAAGACTGGAGTGATGAAGATGAAAATTCAGCTGCACATCACAGAAATGTATATTTGAAGCTATATTCAAATATAAAACGTTTTTAATTATAATAATATTTTACATATTCAAAATTAAAATAGATGCAGCCTTTTTGAGTAGAAGAAAAAGCATTAAAAATCTCAATTATTACATCGACTGCTGGTCGATAAATAAATGTGTTTTTCCTCATTTTAGTTGAATTGTTTCTTTATGAAGTTAAGTAATGTGCTCACTCATGTCTTCTCAGAGTAAGCGGTACAAACGCAAGCCAAAGGTCATGCGTGATAACGGTTCTCTGGGTCCTGGAGGAGAACGGGCCCTCTCCATCCCACAGATCACCTACGACCACATCGATGATAAAGATGGGGTCTTTTCTGAGGAGTCCTCTGGTATGAACCATTTTCATCAGTGCATTTCACGCACTTTTTCTCTAAATACATGTTTTTAAAAAAAATTTAATAATTATTTTTACTATTATTTAAATAAGTTCTGTCAAAAGATTAATCACATCCAAAATAAAAGTTTGTGTTTGCATATATATATATATATGACCCTGGACCACAAAACCAGTCGCTGGGGTATATTTGTAACAATAGCCAAAAATACATTGTATGGGTCAAAATGATTGTTTTTTCTTTTTTGCCAAAAATCCTTAGGATAGTAAGTAAAGATCATGTTCCATGAAGGTATGTAGTCAATTTCTTACTGAAAATATATTAAAACTTAATTTTTGATTAGTAATATGGATTGATATGATCTTCATTTGGACAACTTTAAAAGCGATTTTCTCAGCATTTCGATTTTTCTGTACCCTCAGATTCCAGATTGTCATATAATTGTATCTCGGTCAAATATTGCCCTATCTATCCAAATCATACATCAATGGGAAGCTTATTTATTCAGCTTTCAGATCATGCAAACATCTTAATTTCGGTTTTGTTCTCCAGGGTCACATATATATATATAAACACACACATCCAGCATATATTTACAAAAATATATATGTGCACTGCACTGGAGCACTGGAGCAAAGTTTCTTCTTCACTGGAGTGTTCGGTGCAGTCCATCAACCAGAAAAGACACACACACACATCCCGCATATATTTAAAAAAATATATATGTGTATATTTACATCTGTATATTTATCTTCATATCATTTAGATTTTGTTCAGTTTTCAAATTATGAATTTTATATAGCTTTTTTAATTTATTGAGGCATTAACATGTTATTATTTTGCTATATTGCAGTTGGCACTTCAATTTTATTAGCGGGAAATGGCATTTTTAAAAATCTATTAAATTTAAAACTATTACATTTTTTTTACACTTATTCTGAAAAGATTGTGTATCAGACTGAAAGGTCTTTATGTAAATGCCTCAATAAAATAGTTACGTGAACCTTTAATTTTTTTTTTTATCACATTAGTTATCTGATTGAGAAAGTGCTTATTGGGTAATTTGAAATGTTTGTATGAAGGTTTTTTTCTCTGACTGAGTCCTCAATACGATTAACAGATTATTAATTTGCATGTAAATACAGCCAGTGTTGCCACACTCTTAAGAAGAGAAGCCTGTTCCTGATGTTTCTTTTTAACCGTGTCACATGAAAAGTGTATCCGTTAAATGAATTAGACAGCTGCAAATCTGAGCTTGATTTTATTAGAGCCTAGCATATGATGTCTGACTCAATTCAGCCACATTCAGCAGATGCATCTGAAAAAATAGAAATGCGTATGTAGTGCAAAAATATGGTTTCAGCACTGGAGCAAAGTTTCTTCTTCACTGGAGCGTTCGGTGCAGTCCATCAACCAGAAAACGACACAAAAGAGGCTCTTGTCATTTATTTATTGCATTCTTGTACCCCATGAATTGAGCGGAAGTGTTATGCCGAGCGATAAAGAGGGCGGAAAGATGAAAAGCCAGAGTTTTCCATATTGAATAGATGTCATTTTCCACACTCATCCGGTCCCCTGCTAAACCGCTCTCTTAATAAGTTTGTTTTTATAGGTTTTCCTGTCAAATGGCTTCATCATAAAAGCCAACGCATTAACGCAGACGGTCCCCAGCAGAGAAACCTCTTCTGAAGCTTAATTATGACTGAAGAGGGGAAAGATAATGAAATGGCAGCACATGTCTGCAGGCCTTTGAACTCCGGGAAAACGGAAAGATAAAAACACGTTTGGCGGTTTGGCTTATCAAAGTCTGTAAGATGTTCTGTTAGAACTCTGTTTTTGTCATAAGCATGTCAGAAAACCGTTTTAGGAAGAAGAATGTGCCATTTGCTACCCATAATGTGTCGCGTTTCCAAGTGAAACTGGACTTAACTAGAAAAACATGGTTGATTGAATTTAGAAACGGTAGATCAAATGTTACATGTGTTTCCCTTCACACAGGCATCGCAAAACTTTTCCGATCATCAGGTGAGAGCTTTCGCTCCGTGCTGCTGTGGTTTGCTGCTGCTGCTTCTGCTTTTTTGCAAGTGCATGTTGTGTTGTTGTGGCATCACTTCGCTTGGTACATGAAGTCATAAAATGCATATTTTAGCAAAATGTGAACATCGCAAATTGTTTCAAAGCAGCAAGTTATTTTCATAAAAATATATATGGAAGAATATTAAACAAGTTTAGCTTCTAAGGTCTTTAAATGTTCAGCATAATTTGAATTTTTGTAACACACAATGCTTATGTCCTCTGATTTTAGTTAGCATTAGGTTAAACGCAATGAAGATGAGACGTTGCTTTGGCAACTAGTTGAAATAAATGTATTTTGTGCTGTCAAATGATTAATAACGATTAATGTTTGTTTACTGTTTTTACTATTTATTATATATATATATAAAGACACACATACAGTATATAGTTTAAAAATCTTGTATTTGCAGTTTACATTTCTATTCATATAACTTAAAATTTTATTTAATATATAAACATAACATTTTTCTTAAATACTGTATATACATGCATGTGTGTGTATGTGTGCAATTATATATACACAGTACACACACATTTATTATGTACACAAAAACTTCTATTTTGAATGTGACTGATCATGATTTAATCATTTTACAGTTTAAATTTGAGGTTAAAACTTTTGTGGTAAGGAAGACAGTGTCACTGAAACCTTGAGGCACTTTGAGGGCCATCAGAAATATACCTAAATGAAGTGTCAAAGGTCACGCAATTGCCAAATCAACTTAGACTATAGACTATATACCCACCTCAGGCTGATGTTGCAGTGCTTTCTTTACATTTCAACTTTTAATATTTACCGTGTTCCGCCTCTGCTGCTATTTCTGCTCTTATTTTTGTGGTATAGCATGATCTTATTCGCTTTTTTTTGTGCCTGCATGTCAACAGACCGCCAGCGCTCGTGGTCGGCTTTTGCTCTCAGCTGTCCTTCTTCTCCAGGTACCCATCTTTCTTTTTCTCCATTTTGCAAATCCTCTCCTGCTTTCTCTGTCTCTTTTCTTGAGTTTTCTACAAAATTCATACATTTCCCGACTTAAATCATGTGCATTTATTTTCATTCTAGCACATCTAAATACTTGTATTTTGTATTTTTTGTGGTTTAATAGATGTACTGTAATTTTCTCTACAGTTAAGAAAAAAACGGACGGCCCTGTTATTTCACGTAACAACAGCCTGGTGGATGAGCTGGACTTCTCGGCTGAAGACATCCCTCTTCCTGTTGTTACAGATGCTTCACAGTGAGTTGCTCTGGTTTTTATCCCTTTATCAGACACTTTATTCACTTTAAATGTCATTACATGTTTGCGTATGCTCCTTTCATCCATCTCATCTGTGATTGCTAACTCATGTATGAATTGCAGGCAGATGTTGTTCAGTTTGGTAGCGTTTGTGTATATTGTGTACACATCCGATGGATCCGGGTTTTCTTCTTTTTTGCATCATTTCATTTCTCTTGTAAAGCATTCTCACTTTTCATCCTTTCTCATCTGATACAACTCAAGATCTGCCTCTCCCTCAGCTGTGAGATGAAGGAAAGCGCCTCTTTCTGTCTTTCAGTCTGTTAAGAAGCCCGTTTGTGGTAAAGGAGGAAGAATCAGTCTGTACTCAGCACCTGAATACAACCAGGTACTGTTTCTTGTCTGTCTTCTGCCTGTCTCCTGTCTGCTTCCTGTTTTTTTTCCTGCCTTCTTCCTGTCTTCTGTCTGCTTCCTGTCTGTCTTCTGCATGTATGTTTCCTGTCTGTCTTCTGCCTGTCTCCTCTCTGCTTCCTGTGCATTTTCTGCCCGATTCCTGTCTCATGTCTTCTTACTGTCTGTCTTCTGTTTGTCATTTTGCTGTCTTCTGTCTGCTTCCTGTCTGCTTCATGTCTGTCTTCTGCATGTCTGTTTCCTGTCTGTCTTCTCCCTGTCTCCTGTCTGCTTCCTGTCTGTCTTCTCCCTGTCTCCTGTCTGCGTCCTGTCCGTTTTCTGTCTCATGTCTTCTTACTATCTGTCTTCTGTTTGTCATTTTGCTGTCTTCTGTCTGCTTCCTGTCTGTCTCCTGCCTGTCTGCTTCCTGTCTGTCTTCTGGCTGTTGTCTGTATTCTGTCTGTCTCCTTTCTGCTTCCTGTCTGTCTTCTGCTTGTCTCCTGTCTGTCTTCTGCCTGTCTCCTTTCTGCTTCCTGTCTGTCTTCTGCTTGTCTCATGTCTGTCTTCTGCCTGTCTCCAGTCTGTCTGCTTCCTGTCTGTTTTCTGCCTGTCTGCTTCCTGTTTGTCTTCTGCTTGTCTCCTGCCTGTCTGTTTCCTGTTTTCTCCTGTCTGCTTCCTGTCTGTCTTCTGCCTGTCTGTCTTCTGCTTGTTTCCTGTTTATCTTCTGCTTGCCTCCTGTCTGTCTTCTGCCTGTCTGCTTCCTGTCTGTCTTCTACTTGCCTCCTGCCTGTCTTCTGCCTGTCTGTTTCCTTTCTGTCTGCTTCCTGTCTGTCTTCTGCCTGTCTGTCTCCTGTCTGTTTCCTGTTTTTCTCCTGTCTTATTCCTGTCTGTCTTCTGTCTGCTCCCTGTCTGTTTCCTGACCTGTGTGTATGATTTTGTGATTAGCATAAATGTTGAGATTTTCTGTCAATTTTGTCCCTCAGCTGTGGTGATTTGAACTTCTTTCTTCTTTGAACTATTTTAGTCAGTGTTTTTTTCTTTTCTTTTTTTTTTTTTTAGAAAGTTATATAATTTAGTAAACCAACTCAATTCAGGGAAGTTTAAATCTATGAATGTTTCTGTAATTAATTTTTCTAAAACATACAGTATAGGCTGCCGTGATGCAGCCCTGTTCACAAGAAGCAGACAAAGTGAGTTGTTCATTTGACTGATTCAGTTTGATTTGTGAATGAATCATTCCAATTCCAACAGTCCTGTAAATCCTGAAAATATAGTAAGACTAGAAAAAGTAATAGAAATCAATAAAACATTTTAAGATTTTGTAATAGTCATGGCATCGTCCATAGACAGTGTATTTTTTTAAAGAAACAACTATTTGTTATTATTACTATTTGTTATTATTTTTTTTATAAATAATCTGAGAGTACATGATCCACAGTGGCTATACGTATATAATTTCAACAAAATCTTTGTACAGATAAATCCTTGAAGTTCTAGTGTCCTAGATAAGTTCTAGAAATTATTTTTTGTCAGAAAATTTGAGAAAGTCTCAGTTTCGTATTGTAACCCTCATTCCCTGAAGAAGGGAACGGAGACGTCACATCAGTGACCGACGAATAGGAATCTCGCTTTGAGATGCCAAAACAACTCTGCGTGTATGTAAACACGATGATTAAAAACCATGATTAGGATCAGCTGAGTATAAGTAGGTCAGCAAATCTAGCGTTTATTAGTTTTTCGCTAAGGTGCAGAGCCGGTGTTAGGGCCCCTAGCGGCGGTACAGCCCCTATGGCAACGGGACGTGACGTCTCCGTTCCCTTCTTCAGGGAACGAGGGTTACAATAAGTAACCGAGACGTTCCCTTTCAGTCGGTCACTTCGACGTCATGTCGGTGACGACCATAGCACCATAGAGACTGTCCCTTCTAGCCCCATGTGAGAGTCACCAACCCCCTGTGTTTGGTCTGTAGGAAGGTGGACTCTGCACATGGACCAGTACCGCACTATAAGTAACTGGACACTGGGATGTCCCAGGGGGACGTGCGGAATCTGTTCTCTTCAAGATTAAAACAGAACTAGAACAATGTGTATGGAATATAGAGGAGGAGATTGAACCCCCATTGGGGGAAGGTAATCTTACCTTTCCACCTGAGATCCTCTTGGTAACACTCAGGGGCTCCCAGCCCTCTAGCGGTTCTCAAGGATACATCACCTTGAGGGCCTAGCGTCAGATGCTCCGCAACATCCGACTGCCGAGGGGATCGGGGCACTTACAGTATCTACTGATAAGGATTACTAGAGAATATATATACCAAGCCGACCAAACAGATCCTACTCCGGTTCTTCAGCTCTGTTAGAGGTGAGAACACGGGAAGAAACCGGTTCAACACGTAAGCTATAGAACCTAGCGAGCGTGTTAGGGGTCGCCCAACTTGCAGCTCTACAAATGTCAACAAGCGAGGCGCCTCGTGCCAACACCTGGGACGACGGCACACTTCTGGTTGAGTGGGCGCTTACACTGAGGGGACAGGGCGCACCCTGAGCCTGGTATGCCAGGGTGATGGCATCCACTATCCAGTGGGCCATCCTCTGCTTCGAGACGGCATGCCCCTTCTGCCAACCTCCATGACAAACAAAGAGCTGGTCTGAGGTCCTGAAGCTCTGTATCCGATCTACGTAACACCATGATGCCCGAACGGGACACAGTAACAATAAGGTTGGGTCTGCCGCCTCTGAGGGCAGCGCTTGGAGGTTCACTACCCGATCTCTGAAGGGAGTGGTAGGAACCTTGGGCACATAGCTGGGCCGTGGACTCAGGGTCACCTGAGAGTCCTCGAATCGTCGACCGAATATGCCTGCAGGTCCCCTACCCTCTTGATGTAGGCAATGCGAGCAGGAGGAGTGTTTTCATTGATAAAAACCTCAACTCGACTGCTGGCAAAGGCTCAAAGGGATCCTCTCTCAATGCTATGAGCACAAGAGAGAGATCCCAAGAGGGTATAGTAGAGGGGATTTGTCCTACTAGCCCCCCTAAGGAACCTGATGATTGACGAGGCCTGTTCTAAGGGCACTCCTGCCGAAGAAACTTTAGGTCTGACCACGGGTAAAAGGCTAGGCGACAAGCTGGAGCTATTTGAACCCGCAGCGAGCCACTCCTCCACGCCCACCTCGGGACTCGATCGTGGAGCCAATGCTGAAGCGGTCTCATATGGAGCAACCCCATCGGATTTACCGCTGAAGCCGCTCCCATATGCCCCAGGAGACTCTGCAATTGTTTCAGTGGAAACTCAGCGTTTCTGAGCCGGTTTGGAAGGAGGCCTGCATGTGTGTGTGTGTGCAAGTTACCTGCGTTCTGGCAGAAGAGAGGCCGGAAGTCCGTTGGTTCGTCCTCCACGAGCTCTGAGTGCTGCCTGAACTATGAGGAGAGTGAGTGTGTAACAAAGCTCTTTTTACAGGCCTGTCCACAACGCCTAGTCTCCTCAGGGGACCCAGGGGGAAGAAAATTGCTCTTTTGTCGAGGTTTTGGGTACCACTAGCCCTGAGGCTAGCGGCTGTCTGCGAGCAGATGAAGAGATCTCCATCCAGCCCTCCTCTGGAGGAGGGAGTGGTGTTACCATCTCCTGAAGAGCGACTCCTTCCATCCCTGGGCTGCCTGTCCTAGGGCCGCTTGCATTTCCTCTTGCCACCAGGTCTTGCAGGCGGTTGGACAGGCTGGGCGGGATCCCCACGGCCGGCTCCTCGATGCGACCGACGGGACTGCTGCTGCTGGGGCTCCGGAGGAGCGGGGGCGGTCGCTGGGGGGCATCCTCGGCAACGGGCAGGCTGAGGGGGTGCGTGCGGGGTCCGGTTGGATGCAGCAGCTGGCAAGATGTGACGGATCGCCTCAGTCTGCTTCTGGGCAGTGGAGAACTGCTCGGCAAAAGTCTCCACTGCGTCGCCGAAGAGGCCGGTCTGCGACATGGGAGCATTCAAGTACTGTACCTAATCTTGTCTGCATCACGCATGTCTCCCTGTCTCCCCCGGAACCGGAAGCTCCGTGGCCTGCAGCACTGTAAGCCTTGGCAGAGAGAGCTGACAACAGCTTACAGGCTTTGAACGGGAGACGCGGGCGATTCTTCCAGGTGGCAGTGTTTTGCCAGGCAAAAGTGCATCGCAACCACACACTTTGCCTGGGTGATCTACACGTACCCCCTGGCCGGTCCGCCATCAAGGGTGGTCAGGAGAAAGGAGCTCAAACGCGCACTAGATGTATAGTGTAGTGCCTTCCATGATTTGGGAGCTCCTCATGAACCAGAGTCACGCCCGGAGCCCAGAAACCAATCTTCTGGCCTCGAGCGTTCGGGGTAGGTGGGGGATTCACCTCCAAGGGAGCATGGCTGAGCAGCCGCCGCAGTGGGGGTTCCCGAACAGTTCAACAAGAGGATGGTGCCTAGGCTAGCTGTGCACTGAGCCTACTAAGTGGATTAATTCTACCTCTGCAAGAACAGTCTGTCACTTCTGACTCACAACTTTTAAGTAAGTTATGTTTTCTTAATTAAAAAAAACTGCTACTTACTATTCAAACATTAGTTTTGAACAGTGAAGAGTAGTGCATGTTGTTTGGTTTCTCCGATCACGAATGCAGACATGATGTTATGTTTACAAGGCAGGATACAACGTGACACGTTAATAGACAATACTAAGTTATGATAATGTGTAATTATGTTATCCCTTAAACACACTACTTTAAACAGAATTCACATTAAAAAAATTTTTTAGCAACAACATATGACCCCTTTAAACATGACCCCTTTACCACTGTTTGCTATACACTGTTTGCAGCAGAGGTTCATCATAGTAAATGTTGGAATGTAAAGCACAGATGTAGCTATATAGCTACAGAAGTACTGCATATGTTAATGAAGAGTGAGCACAAGTTAGCAAAATCATTAAATTGGGCAATCTTGACATTTGCCGAAGCTTTTCTCCATAGCCTTAATATAGATTCCTGGTTTTAGAGCCCAGTGTCTCTCCTTTATATGCTGTAGCTGCAACAGCAACATTGCACTGCACATAGCAACAGTAACCATGAAGCTGTTGATGGAGATCTCTTTACAACACCCACCCAGACTAAATTCCAGGAAAGGTGGAGTGATAAAAACATCTGTCGTTTCTAAGAGACCATAAATTAGAGGTGGTTGGTCCGAGCGGGATGCAGCTGTTACGGAGTGAGTGTGTGCGTGTGTTTTTGTACGTTTATGTGTGTTTATATGTTTCATGGGTAGCCGGTGTATCGATTTATCCCCACCGAGCCTTTCATCATCAAAGATAAAGATACAGTGAAGGCTTAGCTTTAGAAGGTGTTGAGCTTGTGGTCACAAACAAAGAACTTAAAAAGCATTGTCTTTAAGGACACGATGCACCAGAAAGTAAAAAGAAATACTTACTGTAGTAGTACATTACAATAAGATTAGGATGTCTGAGTGTTTTAATTTAATTGACTTACCATTAATCACCATTTTTTCCCCTCACCCTCATGTCACAAAAGCAGATATTTTTACATGTACTCTATTCCACATTATATATATATATATATATAGATATATACATATATATATATATATAGATATAGATAGATAGATAGATAGATAGATAGATAGATAGATAGATAGATAGATAGATAGATAGATAGATAGATAGATAGATACTTTTTGATCCCCAAGGGGAAATCAAAAACAAAAAAACAAATCAAATTGTTTTTTTTTTTAATTTGTGACCATGCATGTTCTGCAGGATAAGCAAACCATGACAAAGATATAGAGAGTGAGCAACTGATATAAATATTGGTTGGAAGTTTAGGGGGAGTATGTGGGAGTATTTGGCCGAAATTCGTGGAGAATTTAATAACGGCAATAAGCTCAGGCTGGTCGCGTTCGCCTCAATAAGTTATCCGCTGTGTAAATCCTTCGGCCGGCCACCAGGAAAGGTCCCGATTGCCACTTTGCCCCTGGTTACCAGCATTCTATAAAATATTCTTCTCATATGTTCTGCAGAAGAACAATAGTAATACAGGTTTCGAATAACACAGAATTTTGGCATTGACTGCCACCCAAATTAGAAAAAAAAATTCAATAAACCAAAAAACTTCCAGTAATCAGAATGCATTTTCATTGTATGGAAAAAAAAAGTATTTTAAATATTTGAATATGATATGTTTTAAGATGTGCGTCACCAACGTAACATTTTTTTTTGCTCTTACTTGTGTCATGTGGTCTTCATTTTAAAAAAAAAATATATATATCTCAAATCACTTAAAAAGTAGTGAAATTACTTAAGAAATTAATTTAAAAATTATTAAAAATATTAATAAATATTATAGTATATAAATAACACTAAAAACAATGACATTTTTAATACAAATATAAAATATATTTGAAAATATAAAATTCTACTACTATATTGTGTGATTTATAGCACCAGATCAAACAAAACCATTTGTATTGTATTTTTTTCATCCTCTAACAGATTTTTTTCTGGTTTAAGGCAGAAACTCACTTAATGAATGGATTGTATTTTATTTCATTTTAAACAAGTGTTAAAACAAGTAAAACCATTTTATGAAGCATAATCTAAACCAAAATATTCAGTTTATGTTCTGAACAGTGTGTTGCTCTATAAACACAGGGAACAGTTTTCTTAAGTGTCAAGTAGTCATCTGCACAAACACAACCTCTGAATAAACAACTACAGGTAAACATGGAGGATAACTCCCTCATGCTCTCAATCCATTTATGTACACTTTTTTTTTACTCCAATACACACACCCTGAGTATTCACACTATGTCTTGTTTTTAACCTGTGAACGTATGTTCTGGACCTAATGCTGTGTTTTGATGCCTCTCCAGCCTGGCACTGACCAGTCCACCCACTCACCACCTCCTGTCCATCTGGGTAATGTAGCATGGCTATTCTATGGCAGTATTGCAGCATTACTCAATGTACAGTACCACGGCAGGGTGGTGTGAGAGCGTTTCGGGCCACATGACACTTGCCATATTGAGTCAGTGCTGCTTTGTCACTTCTCTTAGGTTTGTTGTTCATGTGTCATTATGCCTCAAAGCTTTAGTGTTCTGTAATTAACATTGTTGTTGCAAATTCTGCTCAATCATGAGTTTTCATTGTGTCAGCAGTTAAGTTATCCTGAGCTAACAAATACGACTAATAAATGTAATTTGAAAGGGAAGCTTTTAACACAAGTATTGAAATATTACAGTTTAAAATAACAGTTTTCTATTTGAATATATTTAAAAATGCAGTTTATTCTCGTGAGCAAAGCTGAATTTTCAGTACCATTACTCCAGCCTTCAGTGTCACAAGACCCTTCAGAGATGTAATTCCTAATTATCATTAATAGGGTTGTTTTCGAAACCAAACTGAGTCATTAAATATTGAGTATCAGCTGATACCAAGACCCAGTCCAATACTTTTATATTAGATTTTTACGGTGTTTGATGCACAATCAAAAGTACATAAAAAGTACAAAAGTACTTATTGACAGAAAAATATAGAACTGTTGACATTTTTGCAGATTTATTAAAGAAAAACTAGAATATCACATGGTCCTAAGTATTCAGACCAGTATTTAGTAGAAGCACCCTTTTGATCTAATGCAGCCATGAGTCTTTTTGAGAAAGACGCTACAAGTTTCACACCTGGATTTGGGGATCCTTTGCCATTCCTCCTTGCAGATCCTCTCCAGTTCTGTCAGGTTGGATGGTAAACGTTGGTGAACAGCCATTTTCAGGTCTCTCCAGAGATGCTCAATTGGGTTTAAGTCAGGGCTCTGTCTGGGTCATTCAAGAACAGTCACAGAGTTGTTGTGAAGCGCTCCTTGGTTATTTTTGCGGTGTGCTTAGGGTCATTGTCTTGCTGGAAGGTAAACCTTCGGCCCAGTCTGAGGTCCTGAGCACTCTGGAGAAGGTTTTGGTCCAGGATATCCCTGTACTT
>JAUCNO010001135.1:214249-225136 GCA_032353835.1 Enteromius viviparus | reverse complement strand
CCTGTGACACATTTGTACTTTCATTACCAAAAAGTGTTGTTACCAATGTCCTGTTACACATTTGTACTTACACACACACACACACACCATTCTGAGGGTTGTTACCTGTGTGAAGTTACAGAAATATTACAGCTGTAGATACTATGTATCAGTGTGTACTTACACTGTACTACATACTACATACACATCTAGTTAAATACACAGGAATTAGGGACACTCAATATAAAGCGGGACCAAAAAAACAGATAAACTGTCATTAGCAGGTTTCAAGATAACTATTGAAGCATCAACATTTCACATATTACTCATATTGCATTTATGAACTTGCCAATTAATATCAGGGTTGACGCCTTTAGCCATATTTCTCTGGCAATTCAGAAATTACATCACAATAAATCATCATGAAAATTTGTGGTAAAATATTGTTCTCTCCTCACAATATAATGAAAAGTGATGGACATTCACCATTTGCCTGTTTCTCTGCTTCACTGCCTAACCACAAACACCTATTCATTATCAAAGATCAAAATAATGTCCACGGATTCATGACAATAAATGTAAGTCGTATATTTCTGAGGATAAATAAAGACACAGATGACTGCTGCACACTTAAAACCACAGTTTCCTTCCATATACACTGACCTCAGAAAGGTTTTGGAAACACTGTCTTTTACATGCAAATAATATTTTAATTAATATTTTGTAATGAATTGATCGAATGGAATGAAGTTTAATTCTCTTAATAGCACATTTGTGGTCAAAATACATTTTTGGAGCATTTCTTTTTGACGACAATAGTGTGTAATATCAAGTCACCAACTGGTAATGCAGTAAATATGTATGTTTGGGTTTTTTGGCATTAATGTCAATATGATAATGCAGTCTTGGGAATGAATGAACAGATTCTCAGATGTTATTCTCGTTCATTTATCCTTAATATACAGTCAGCACATAAGCTAGCCATAGAAATTGTTAAATAAAGCTTTAGGCGCTCAATTTGCACCACTTATGTTTCATTATAATGTGTTATGAAGCAGAACAACGGGGTTGAGGTTGTGTGTTTGTGACGAGGCCCCCTGTGTGGCCTTCACACACACACACACACACACACACACACCCTCATCCACTCAGCCTCCAATTACCCACGTAATTCTTTCCATCCCTCCTCGGTAAACAACAGCGAACTAATGACAACCCTGAGAACATATAGCATCTTATATAATACAGGAGATACATAAATAACGCAAATATTAGGAGTTATGCGTGTGTTTACATAGCTACACGAGCGCTAGCTTTAGCAGAACCAGCGCGGGCAGTGTCTCAAACCCTAGCGAGCACACTAACGTTAACACAGCTTCTCACAGGGGGCGTGCGCGTACGAATGGGTTCCAAACGACGTCGCTGAACTGTAGGATATATGTAGGCAGCTAGCTACGGTTTAAAACATAGCCACGATCATAATGCACAAACATCATTATTATTTATATTCTATATTATCATTTTAAACGCAATAAGATATAGCTAATCAGGTCTAAAGTATGTGTACTCACTGTATATAAATTTAAAACCCATATCGCGTTTCTTATTATTGCAGAATGGATGTTGTTTTCATGATAAACAGTTTGACCCAATTAAACGACTCCAGCAGCGTCGTATGTAAAGATGCTTAAATGAATGGCAGTAGATAAAGCAGGCCTGTTGTTTACCTCTAAGGACAGGTGAATGAGGACAGCACTCCGGTGAGCTCCTGGGCTCCGGAGGAGAGCGCCTGTGCCGCGGGATCAGCCGAGCGTCCAGCGAGCCGCTTCCTGCCGGGCTGCCGGGACTGGAATTGCAGTGCTGGGCTG
The DNA here is from genome assembly GCA_032353835.1 of Enteromius viviparus. Taxonomy (NCBI): domain Eukaryota; kingdom Metazoa; phylum Chordata; class Actinopteri; order Cypriniformes; family Cyprinidae; genus Enteromius; species Enteromius viviparus. The sequence goes on along the minus strand of JAUCNO010001135.1, from coordinate 223,289 downwards.
ATGCTGTCGGTTCGGTGTTGCTTCCGACTGAGATGGAGGTGGTGGAGGGGGAAGACGCGGGAGGGCGGGTTGGGCTGTGCTGCTGATTTCCACGCAGGAGCTGGTAGGGCACCGTGGCACGAATGGGCTGCAACCGGCTCGTGTTGCCGGCGGAGGATGAGGATGATGATGATGCTAAAGAGGAGGAGGAACAGGAGGCGTTGATGGGGGACCCGTCATTGCTGCGCCTGACCCGAGCTGAGTGTACAGGTGATGCTGACATGACTGTACCTAACTATGTGGTTGTTTCACTGCAAAATACGCGAATAAATCCCTCCCGCTTCATTAACTTAAGTCATTAAACTTCTTTAACAGTTAACGTTACAGTGTTAGTGTAGTGCGCAGCTTCGGTTTAGCGCTGAGTTTGTAGCAATATAGTTCCCCTGAACGACGATTTGCTCCTTTAGTCATGCAGTTGTTTGGTTGACGCTGACTAGTCTTTAAAATGAGTTCATCCGAGTCTGGAAAGCTAAAAAAGTTGACGCTTATCCCGACTGTCGTGTGTCTCAGCACCCCTCTTTTGCCTGGTGTTACTCCAAATGACAGGCACTTCAGCGGCGCACTCACTGAGACGCGTGGGCGGGAGCGTCCGGCGCTCTAACGGCCTCTGATTGGTGCACCTCGTGAACGAAGTAAAATATGATTGGTCAGGCGAAAATGATAGATTTAGAGAGCCAATGGATTCATTGTGGTTTAGAACATTTGGGATTCTGTCAAGCAATTGGTTGGGATTGTAAACTGACTTGACTAATCTGAAAGTATAAACATTAGTACTAGATAATAACACAGATGGTCAATGTAACGGACTTAACTGTAAGCAATGCAAAAACCGTGAGAGGACGTTTAAGAGAGGCTAGCTGTCACAGGTGATGAATTCCAAACTATAATGTTTCAAGTAAAATATGGAGCCAGTATTATGACAAAACTATTTAAATTTGAATGATGTACATTTGAATTATTGACAAGTGTTATTTAACAAAATGTAATACTATATGAGTTTTAAAATAGTTTTGAATTATAATTTTTTCAACTTGAATATTTAACATTTCAGTTTGAGTAACTTCGTTGCATGGGCACTGCCTGCACTGTCTGTAGTTAGGCCACTGTTATGGGAAGATATGTAAAACTACTGCATCTGTGCGATTGGCCAAAATGCCTTGTTTGACTTTTCGGAGATCATCTAGTCTTCCCCGTTAATGGACTCTGACCTAGTTTGTTGTAAGATTTGAATTTCTAAATTTGAAATTTAGAAAACTGAATTTGACGTTCTGAATTTCTTCTTCATCTTGAAGCTGTATATTTGTATATTGTATATTTGTAGTCTCAGAATTCAGAACAAAAAAATCTGTTGTTTGAAAATACATGTCTGTAAAACGCCTTAAAAAATAATTTGTGTTAAATTTCAAATGTTAAATATTCAAGTTGAAAAAATTCTAATTCAAATCTATTTTAAAACCAATATAATACTCAGTTTTGTTAAATAACACTTGTAAATAATTCAAATTTACATAATTCAAATTCACTTAGTTTCGTCATAATACTGATTCCACAGTAAAACAGTATAATGTGTGTTTCTCTGTCAGTGGTTTTCATATGTTGGTTTCAACCACGTAAAAAATATTTTTTTTACATACAGCTGTTGGCAAACAAGTGAACCACACTGACACTTAGGATCAACAAACAATTTTAACTCAAGCTGTCAGAATACAAATATCAGACTGGGGCAAGTTGTCCCATATTTTAAATTTAGATTTGATAATTTGGTTAACCTTTATATTTGTGACCCTAGACCACAAAACCAGTAATACACATCATCTGAAAGCTGAATAAACAAAATTTCCACTTATATGTTTTGTTAGAAGACAATATTTGGCACGAGAAACAACAATTTAAAAATCTTTAATCTGAAATTATCACCTTTAAAACTGTCCAATTTAAGCAATACATATACCTAATCAAAATTACATTTGGTATGTACAAAATATCTTCATGCAACATGATCTTTACTTAATATCCTAATGATTTTTGGCATAAAAGAAAAAAAGGTTTGCCACTCAATGTTCTGTGGTCCAGGGTCACATTTTAGATTTTTATGTACAAAATCTGAGATTTGATTAATAAAATTTACAAGAAATGAACATAGAAAACAGAAAACTGCAACAAAGCATTGTTATCAAAAAATATTTTAATGAAACATCATATTACATTTAGCAGACTAAATGTAGCATAAACATCATGTGGGATCAGAATCAAAAGTGAAATTTGTTCCAGATATGCACCAATAAAGAATCCAACAAAACAGTTAAGGTTATGGCGTAATATTTACCTGAAGAAGTGGCATTAAATTATTAGACTTTAGACATTTTTATAGAGCAAACACAACATGACTTTGATTACTTCAGTACAGTGTTTGAAAAGGATAGTCAGATACATTAAGAGGAAGCTTACTATGTCGGACAGACAAATAAAATCTATTTTTTAAACATAAGTGGTACATGAAGTGATATCAAGTAAATAAACCGCTATCAAGTAAAGTACAGAAGAGGTGAAGGAGACACAGCTAAACTCCTGAGTGCACTGTGTAAATAGCAGCACGCGCTATGATAAAACCCATTCGGTAACTGTAATTCAGATGAAAGAAAAACAAGAAAAAACAGCTCTGTGTGGCCTATTCATACAGAACAGTAAATCCTACCCATATGCATGTTTTTGCAATCAAACTTTGTTCAAAATATATGTCAGCCTCTCAAAATGGGGTGTGTCAAGTTTAGGTAGAACTTCAAAACTTCATGCAATAAAACCAAACACCACCCATCGAGGAACACATATTCACACAAACAGAAGAAAAAAAGCACACTCGTACAAACAAAGAGATATGATATTAGCCCATTAATAATGAGCCCTGTCTCGTGACTTTAAGTGCAATCCATTCATAAGTAACCTAAAGTGATGCGTGTCATTTTTGTGATGTAAAAATACTTAATATCCCAGAATGATATACAGAGTTATATAGCTATATCCTATCCTTATTCCCCTGAAAAGTGCAAAACGCTACGTCAGAATCAGGACATTGTTCTGTTTGCACATCCCAACCAGTCATTTGACTCAACCAATATCAACAGTTTAGGACGGGACTATCTGTCTGACAAATAGCAGACAGGAAGTGTTTTTGCTTCCCCTTTAAGGTTTATAAAGGTTTATACTAAATAAAGAGTTGCAGTAAATTGTGGACTAACCAATAGCCCATTATGATTGCCATTTATAATACATATAAAGAGAGATAGATATTATTTTTTTTAATGTAACTTGTGTTTGAATTACATAAATCTATTATTGAACAATTTATGTTTAAAGATCATGGAGAGATAGATTACTATAAAATACATTTTCTGTGTATCATGACTGCTTTCAGTCTTATAAATGATTACAATGAGTCTTTGCAGAAGTAAGAGAAAGCTAAAAAACAAGACCAACACAGACGGTGATGACCCAATGCAACTACTACTAAGAAACATAGCAGTTTCAGAGCAACCCCATTTCAGAATCTCATCTTATGCTACAGGACCCCCACAGTCAAAATTGCAGATTTTACACCCGTAAAATTTTAACTACATTTGAAACAATAAATAAAAAGACTTGTCTACTGCGTCTACCACTAAGGCAGTAACGCTCATCTCAAAATCAAGTGCGAGATCCTGAGAGATGATAAACCATCTTGTTGAGAACTTATTTAAACTAAAAAGACAATATGTTCAGTTGAGCCCAACACCCTTTAGTCAGTGACTGATTTTTGTCAGCTAAACTAGATCTCGGTTATTTAAGAGGCAAACGCTTGACAACCAAATTCTCATAGTTCACCACATGTTTAGCGATATAACCGATGGCCAAAGAGTCACGGCTCACAAAGCACAGAGTTCTCCAAGGTGAAGTCATAACAAAAGTTGGCTAGTTTGTCATTTATATCATGAGGCAGGGTGATATCTGTTACAAAGGGCAGACCTGCATGCATGGCCACGATGTGTGGTGCTAAAGTGAAAGGTATGTCTCCTAGAAGCTCAGGGAGGGCCGGGGTGGCGTCTACTGCGTGTGTTTCCAAAGGCATCTTGGCAGACGTGGGCTGGGAGGAAGGCTGAGTCGTCTCTGTAATTGCTCTGTTCCCGGCGCTGGACGGCTGAACAAAAAGAAAAAGAATCTGCAGTGAAAACTGAGAAACTGGATCTGTTGAGGAACAGCACTGTTATTATATTCATCACAGCATGTGTGACTCAACTATTGTGCCATTTACCAAATTGCACTGTGAGCAAGCTCTTTAAATCCAGCTTGAGTTCAGATTTTACTCTGTTTCATCAAGGTTGTCAGTGGATATCAGTTTCTTTATTACTGTTGTGACTGCATTAATTAGTCAATGAATTGTACGATCTATAAAATCATATCAGTACTCCCAAAAAGAGCATAAGCTGCAGCCGTGGAGATGAGAAATCTGGTCTAGTTTGAGGTGGATGAGGAGTCATTACAAGCCTGAAACATGTCGATGAAGGAAGTCACACGCTGTACCACAACTAGAGCTGAACTTTACACTTTAACGCAATGAAGCACACGTGAATAGATAACAACTGGCTTTAAACTGTATGTAAATTAGAGTGAACCATTTTTTATTAAATTTTAACAATTCTCATTTAATCCTGTGCTACTGTTGAAAAGTTTAGGGTCAGTAAGACTTAATTTAAATGTATACATTAAAGATGACAGTCAAGACAATTATAATCTTACAAAAGATTTTTATTTTAAAATAAATGCTGTTTTTTTAAACTGTCCAATAATCATAATCCTGAAAAATAATAACTCAAACAGTTTCTAACTACGGTTTCTTGAGCATCAAAAAATCATATGATATCATGTGACACTGAAGGCTGGGGTAAATTTAGCTTTGCATCACAATAATAAATTACAAATTAAACACATTAAAATATAAAAAAGTGCTGTCAATTAATTCTTTGTGATTAATCGCATCCAAAATAAGTTTTTTTTCGCATGATACAGTTTATGCATGTGTTCTGTGTATGTCTACATGTCTTTATGTGTATTCTTATAACTTACAAATTAATATATTACAAATGAATATATTTAATATAACTTTTTTTGAAATATATACATGCATGTGTGTATTTATATATACATAATAAATATACACAGCACATATACGTATATTATGTAAACAAAAACTTGCGATTAATTGCAATTTAATTAATATGAATAATTGCATTTACTGCTTTTTTTGTGAGTAGTGTCGTATTAATCAGCTTAAAAACACCAGTATTAGACACTGTCATTCCTGTGCATTATTAATTAAGGTCAAATATGAAACTAAATGCACAAAAAGCTTTTAGTTTATGCCTTTTCCATTCATGTCTGATACTTAAGCTAGTGTGTCTGATTGTGGAGGTGGTTTCACACTTACCACATATCAGACAGAGAATAATAATGCCAGTTCTTTACTGTAACATGAGACTGGTACAGAAGAAGCAAAGCAGAGAGGGAGAAGCAAAAGCCAAAAACGAACTGAACTAAATAAGGTGGAACTCTGAACTTCCATACAATGAAAGGCGATGCGATTGAAAGCTGTCAAGCCTAAAGGCTAAAGAGCACAATGTTACAAAGTGCTTGTACAAGTTACCATGTGATGAGAAACAGACTCATTGTTTCAGTGGATTCATTCAAAACTGAATTCTTTGTCTGGTATGGAGAAGAGTAACTAGGACATTCTGTATAAATAGTTGATTTGGTCTTTCAAGAAAAGAAGTAAATCATAACCAACCTGGTCTCATAACAATATGTACCTCTGTGCGCTTTTGGTGTAACTGTTTTCATATGCCTTACTGCGTGTTTCGCAGCGGTTTCAAAGAGAAACGTCCAAATGAGTGGCACGAAAACACAGGTTCAATATGTAAACCCTGGCACAGTTTTATTACGTTGAACATCTCTGCACTCTGATCTACATAATAAACCTTCCGCCTATGAACACTTATAGATATAAAGCTGGATATGTGTGAGGCTACCAACAGTTTTCGAATATCCCAGCATTTTAATATTGTTATGAAGTCATTACATGATATTCTTCAAGTAACTGTGCAAAAAGTATGCTTTATTAATCGAAACGCTGTGAATTTGTGTGAAAAGGAATAAAAGGTGTCAGAGTTTTACTGCCTCTAGCGTTCAACTCTTTTGGAAACCGCAAAGATACATTTTATTATTGTGTAGCTCATAAGGCACATTTTGTGGTCTTATGAGCTGCTGATTCAACTCTCTGGTCATTTCTGAGGACGTGCTTTTGCGGCTTTTCAACAGCTATTCTGTGAAGTGTCATTCTGTTCCTGTCAATGTTTTCCATGCATGTTTTGCATGTGGTGTCAAATTCGTTCCCCTAAAAGTCAGCATGAAATGAAAATTTGAATGAAACGGTTTCTCAAACAAGACAAAAAATATGTAGGGTAGGACTTGATGTTGTTTGCTGACTGCTGCGATGACAGGTTGCTCGATTTCACTGTGACTTTAACATTAAAGCATGTGCAGTTTTTGTGGCCAGTTTACCTGTTATTCAGGAACTATGTGACCTCTTTGGAACTCACCCAAGTCATTCTTTGGGAACTCACATCTAACTGCAAACTGTCTTTTACAGCAGTTCAATTTTTTTCATGTGGTTTGTCCATTATTTTGTCCACCTGATTGTAAAACACACTTTTCCCATTCACAAGTCAACTCCAATAACTCAAGGCTTATGGGTTTTGAGAAAGCCCCTCTTATTCAGACTGAAAGAGTAAGACTGGGCGTCTTTCATTACCCACATGTCTCCAGGCGGTGTTGTGGAACAGATTGCTGAATGGCAGAAGCACATGTTGGCACTCTTCAGTCCTGCCACCTGGCACCTGTCACACACCCGCTCAGCCAGCGTAAGTCAAGGGGCTCTTTCTCTCTCGTCCAGCACACAGCATATGGAAATCACGCCAGCCCGCTAGTACTGATTACTCAATAAGTGATCCTTAAGATTTAATTACACTCTTCAGGATCAGATTGAAAACGTAACTCGATACGCAGCTCAAAGCAAAGAATGGCTGGATATTTTAGTATTCGCCAGGTCAAAATCATAAGTTTGAGCACTTAGAAGAGTACAGCCTTTTCTCAACAAACAAGTACGCCATTAGCAACTTTTCCATACAAAGTTGGGAATTTAAACGAAATTATTGAAAACATTCACAAATAAAGCACTTTTTCCGTCCCATGTGTTCAAAAGAACAAAATCATCACTTTCTGGACTAGAGTATGATTAAAATTAAAACTATAACCAGTTGACTGTGGTTCTTTTTCCATACATAATAAATGACTTGGGCCAGACTGAATGCAATAAATATGCTGTCATGTTGTCTTGCATTTATGGGGTATGGGAGGAGTTTGGGCTATACCAAAGTTACTAAAATTACATGAAATGATGTACAATGAGATCACTGCACTGGGCTCCAAATAGCATTGCAAGCCCAAATTGATCGTAGCTTCAATGTTTTTAATGAGATGATGTACTTAAAGGGTTAGTTCACACTAAAATGAAAATTCTGTCCTTGATTACTCACCCTCATGTCGTACCAAACCCATAAGACCTTCATTCATCTTCGGAACACAAAAGTATATGTTTTTGATGCTATCAGAGAGCCATCTGTTACTCCGTAAACAGCAACACACTAATATGATCCCAGGTCCAGAAATTTAGTGAAAACACCAGTAAACCAGTCCATGTGACATCAGTGGATTAACTTCAGTTTCGTGACACTAGGAGAATACTACGTTTCTGAAATCTGGGATCACTTCAGTTGTATTGCTGTCTATGGAGGGACAGATGACTCTCTTGATAGCATCAAAAATATTTTAATTTGTGTTCTGAAGATAAACGATGGTCTTATGGGTTTGAAATGACTTTATGGCGAGACAAATTTTTGGATGAACTAACCCTTTAAGCGTACGATGCTTTTGGGAAACGCAGCCGTGGTTAGTTCAGTTATCCAGTCACATGATCTGTAGAGGCAAAGTCACATGACTTTTTTGATGCACAATGAGGATTTTTTTCTGGAAATTTGTATCCATAGCATTTTAGCATCAGTTAATGTATTGCATGATTTTTTTTAAATTTGTATTTTTAGAATTTTATGCATAAAATTGGGTGGATAAAAACATAATTGAATTAGAGCCCTGCAAGGGGCTCAAATTTAGGTCTGAACCCGGCTCTGGCCCAAGACACTCAGGCCCGAGCCTGGCCCGTGTGCCGACAGCATGCCAGAATTACCAGCCCGAGCCCGACCTGAGCCCGTCTTTTTCCCCTTCTTCCAATACGTCTTATACTGCTGTTTCAGCTATTAAAATAGTTCCGTTTTGAGAGTAATGGCAGAATGATTATATATATATATATATTTTTTTTTTATTAAGCTAATTTAGACATATTTTTTGTTAAATATAAGTTTGTGTTTTTACCAAGCAGCCAGTAAGCTGATCATAAAGTATGACTGATCAGTTTAGCTTTCTCAAATCATCACGACTTGCCTTAAAAAAAAAAAAATAAATAAATAAATAAAATAAAAAAACGATATACATTTCAAACATATAACAATTTTAAACGTTAAACGCTGAAAGAATAAATGAGCGACATGATGGTTTGTGCAGAGACGCTATAAAGCACGTTTTGCAGAACAGAGAGGCACCAGCCAGCTCTTTATACAGGATTTTATAGCCTTCGCCTTAATTTTCTCTGATAAAGGTAGGAGTAATACATCATTCAGAACTGTAAAGGGTCTACTTTTATTTGTGTGCACTGACAGTAAACGTGATTTCATTAAACAAGCACGTTATGCCTTCTCGTCTTGAACAGGAGCGTTTCACAAAAAAGAACCGAAACCGAGCGAAAAAGACATGATAAATATATCTACAGAAAGCATTAAATTACCACTTAACGAAATAAATA
>JAUCNO010001135.1:190309-204275 GCA_032353835.1 Enteromius viviparus | reverse complement strand
GGTCCGAGTTGCGGGCGGGTTAGTTGACAACGTCGGTCGGGTTCGGGTTGTTTACACATTGACCCGCGCATCACTGCCGCCCATGCTTACCATTCAGAAGGGTCGAGATGCAATCTCAGAACAACAGGTTGTTCTACAAAGTCGGCATCTTCGTCTGATACAGGCTCAAACATATAAGGTTAAATGACTAATCCCTCCATCGTTCACGCTGGACAGTAGAACTCTGTTTGTGCTACTGAAATGAGCAACAGCCAATCAGAGCAGACCTCTTCATTACTATTCATGAACCTTCCATATAAGGCAAAAACAAACTGTTTCATTCTAGGGTCAAATTCTAGGGTTGTAAATGGACATGTAAAGCCGTTTCTGGGCATGTTTTCCCCTTACCTAAGCTACAGACCTACTATGTTCATGTCAGAGAACAATTTAAAATATTCTCTCAATGCATTCTATGGCACCTTTAAACGAGCAGCCCACCAAAACAGTGAAGCGAAGTATCTTTCAGCGCTATATCCTAGGGCTGGGCAATAAAACGATAACGATATGTATCGCCATAGGCAAATAATCGATATCAATAAAATATATGTCCGATAAAATATTATTTTATGTTGATAAAATTGTTGATGTTGAACGAATCTTTAATGTGACTTGGGGAAGAACGACTCGTCTCGGGGAGTGATTCGTTCAGTCTTGCATGTGCATCGCAAAACGTCCTTACTGGAAATAATTCAACAGTTTCGAGTGTTTGGTTTTGAGTCGTTCGTTCATAAAGTGACGTGAAAATTCAGTCAGAGACGGAAAAAGAATTGATTAGGTCATCTATCGAGTCTTCCGGTCTTACCGAGTCGTTCGTTCATCACATGATAGCTCCATAAACCAAAAGAATCAGATCAGCGTGCGTGTACAGATCTACTAGAATTACCAGTGTTAAGGAAAAAACATTTTATTTATACTTTAAAAATGAACGAGATGACTCGAAAAAAATAATCGTTCATTTTGCTGAATGAGACTCAAGTGAACGAGTCTGTAAGATGATCCGAACTTCCCATCAACAGAAAACATAGCGTGCAAAGCTAGATATCGTGATACAGTTTTCAGCCATATCGCCCAGCCCTACTAACTGTATTATATTCTTGTTAGACTTAAAGAGATGGTTCACCCAAAAATGAAAAATACTCCTTGATTCACCTCAAGCCATCCCAGGTTTACTGTATAGGGGTTTTATAAAAACAATCAGAGTAGGGCTGAAACGATTCCTCGAGTAACTCGATTACAAAACAAATATCGAAGCATCTATTAATTAATTTTAAAGTTTATGTCATGTTTTTTCGCAATGACTTTTGCATTACTGTGACAATGCGCTTACGTCACCCACGAAGCGGAAGGAGTTATTGGTTTGTTTTCCATTTGACAATGCAATTTCTGTTAGTAGTATTTTGTAAAAAATAAAGTTAACTTTTGTTTAGTATTATTTCATTTGTAGTTAAAGACCAAATACCAGATATATTACATTTTGCATTATATTACCTTTGCATCAAATTAAGGCCAGAAGTATGTTATATTAGTGAGCTCCAGCATTGCTGTGGATACATAAAGAATAAACCAGACTGTCCTTGATTTATTTGGAAAGCGCTTACATCCATAAAACCAAGTCCTATCCGTCTGTGGTTTAAATGTGGCTTTATTGGCTCCTGAAGTTGAGTATCCCTGCTTTGGAATAATCTCTCATTCACACTGACTCAGCGTCTATCTGTGTGACTGTGTCTATGTCAGGAACCCACGAGTGACGGGAATGCTGGGACTCTCCGGTACCGCCCAGCGAGCATTGCTTGTTACGGGCTTACTCACGCTCAGGTTAGGAGAGGGCCAAACCGTGAGAAAGCACCTCATTGTTCGACATTCACAATGGTCACTATGAGGGCTGAATGGCACTCACAGCTACCAGTAAAGAAACTAATTAGCATAATAGTACCAATCCTGCTGACCACTTAAAGGTTTGTGTTGTCGCAAGAAAACACGGCTTACGTAATCCACGACTGGAAGCCAAGCCGTCAAGAGGAGCAAAACATTACATGCCTGAATGGTTTGACCACATTCCAGGCTTTTTACCGAAGCAAGAACAGCTACATGTTAAACCCTTCTACATAAACTACTAATCACTGTTTATGTAGGTGAAAAAAATCTGTATTCTGCTTTGTAACTCTGATCACTAAAAAGCACAATAACAACTGTGAGCATACCTGCAAAAAAAATGGCTTGAAGGCTGTTCTTTGGAGTTTAACGATGCATCGAGTCTTCCTTGCAGGCATAACTGGACTATGGTTGTGCAACTGCAGAAATGGGAAGTTTGCAAATATCAAAGAGCAGGTTTCATACTTTTTTAAGCATGGAAAGAGAAGTGTCCTGTCTGTGGATGTGGAAAGAGGAGCATGGCCCAGCCTGCTGAGGTGCCTCTCTCTGTGTTTTGTCTCTTTTCACGTGGCTCTTTTGTCTGTGTGACATGCCCTCCATACCAGCAGACTGTGACCTGCTTTCTATAGGCTGCAGTCCCTCTGAGAACAGCCTTCATCTGAACACTCAAGTGAACAGTGAAACCCAGTTTAAAAAAAAAAAGTGTTATATTTAGTATGAAGTAGAGTCAATTTTGGTCAAAATCCTACAACTGTCTAGGACGAGTGTGAAGTGTGAAACAGTAGATATTTCAGTTATTTCGAAACAATGGGAAAAATTTTGTAATGTAAAATGACATCATAGATTTGGCACGAGCCAAGGAAAATTTCTACCCTTCTGAAATTTGAGCTGTTGGTGGCACTAGAGGGTTTAAGTTAGAGACTCCAGATTTTCAATATTTAATGTTGAGAATGTCCTCTATCTGTGTGCCAAATTTTATTACTTTTCCGCATGTGGTTCAATAGGTTAACAGAGACTGATTAGCAGAAGTTAATGAAAAAGAAATTATACAAGAGGGGTTTATTTGTAGCAATATCCAAAAATACATTGCATGGGTCAAAATTATTGATTTTTTTTTAAGCCAAAAATCCTTAGGAAATTAAGTAAAGATCATGCTCCATGAAGATTTTTTAATGATTGTAAAATTCCTACTGTAGACATATCAAAATGTCATTTTTGATTAGTAAAATGCAATGATAAGATATTGATAAGATAAATTTGGACAACTTTAGAGAGGATTTGCTTAGTATTTTGATTTTTTGGCACCCTCCGATTCCAGATTTTCAGATAGATGCATCTCGGCCAAATATTGTCCTATCCCAACAAACCACGTATCAATAGAAAGCTTATTTAAATGAGCTTTCATATGATGAATACATCTCAGTTTTGTAAAATTTTACCTTATGACTGGTTTTGTGGTCCAGGGTCACAAATGTCTTCAATAAAACTTTGAATCAATTATATGTATCCCCTGCTGAATAAAAATATACATTTCTAAATGAATAAAACTGCTTAAATAAATAAAAAAGTGTCCAGGTGCCAGTTGCATTAGCCTCCATGTTAAGACAGCGTCTTAAGAGCTAGTCTGACCACTCAGCAGTTATTCAAGAGTAATCCATTTTATTTTTTGGTTTCAACTAATCTACACTTTAAAAAAAAAAACTAAACTATGACCAGTCTTAAAGAAAAATTTAGCTGACTAACTTTTAAGACTAGTCTTATCCTTTTATGCAACGGAACAATATCAGCCTATCACTAATACCAACCATTTTAGAGAACAGTTTGTGCAGCTGAACACACATTCTCAGATACTGAAAGGAAAAGGTATCTAACACACATTAGGCAACAGGATGCTGATTTGTCTTTAAGGGAGCACTGGGATTTACAGGAAGAGTTTGAGTCTCTCCACAGGAAAGAACTGTCACTCTCTTCCCTGCCATCAAAACCTGCAGCCTTTCCTGTAGAAAGTTATCTTCAGACCGCAACGGCTTGATCACACACACATCAGTGTGTACTGGCCCACGCCAGGGAAACACTGACAACATAATAGCTGCACACGGGGGCCACGTTTGGGACTGTGTGTTTGTATCTGTGTGCTTCAGAACAGAGCATACAATCACGGGTCACATGATCCTGTTTACCCTGTATTTTTGCCTGACCACAGAAATTGTGGGCTGAATCTCCCTGCATCGCTCTGCAAGTATGTGCTAAATTCATACTCTGCATTCTGCTGGATTTTAACCCCTAACTGACCGATCCGCAGTCGGGGTCAGGGGAATTTGAAACACGCATTTCTACACAAAGCCTCCCTGAGACCGATTACTCGACTAGATCTTCCGGCAATCCAAGACTAGTCACCAGACAATGTGAAGCAGGAACATTCACCTCGAAAAAACAAACAAGCAAGAAAAAACTGGGACACAGAGAATAAAGGGATGTGGGTGGGAAGCTTGTACCTTGTCTCTGGATAAATATTCGTAGCAGGGGGTGTGCGGTTGACACGGCTTTGCTGAAGTTCTCGTCGTTATTGATGGGGAGGAGGTCTCCGTGAACGTCAGCGTATCCGATCATCACCTCCATGTTCGCAATCCGGTGGATGGTCATGATGAGTTTGTAGAATTCCTCAAATTTGCCAGGTTTTACTCGATCCACTGAAAACCTCCGGAACTCCGCTCCATACTGAAGAAGAAACGCAGACGTCAGCATGCAGCTACAAAACAGTGTTACACTGATATTAATAAAGCTTTGAAACTTCTAAATGATTAGTGATTGACCTATATATCATCAGAGCTGAAACATTCCGATATATTCCATTATCTATTTTCCACTTTTGACCAAAGCATTACTAAAATTAAAAAAATAAATTAAAAAAACTATAGAAATTGTCATGACTTTTGCAGTTTGAAAAAATTCTCTCACGGCCATGGGAACCACAGATATAAATCTCAAGGTTAAACCACACCAGTTTCAACTTTCAACACAAAGTAGACATAATCACATCTCACCACCTAACCAAAAGTGCAGACTTATTTCTCTTATTGTTATTTACTAGTCTCCGATTAATCTACTTAACCTTCAGACGTGCTAGGAATCACAAAACACTGACATTGAGAGATACAGAGTGTTTTCAGCAGGACTCTAGCAGTCTATTCGGCTGTCTTGGCAGCTCTGCTGTTTGTAATGAGGAAATGGAGGCAAACAGGGATCTGAGACACAATAGAGAGACACACAATGCAGGGTGATGAGTAAGCAGAGCAAACCTCCACAACAACACACACGAACAGATGTCACCCGCCTCTGCAGCCGAGCCACATAGACAGACAAACCCAACAAAACTAGGAACCAATGAAATCAGTTCTATTGTTTCCAAATTCTGTTTTAATTTTTCTGTATTCTATTTTTTTTTTTGCTGTTTAATTTTGGTTCAATTATTGAATTAATTGAATTCTTGGAACTTTCACAATTTAACAGCAATTTATTAAAAGTTAAGGAAAAAAAGGAAAAAAAATAAAAATAAAAATATATATATATATAGCAAATTCCATGTTTTTAATTACATTTTCTTAAAATAAACAAATCCGAAAGGACGAATTTGTTAAATGAGGTTGTTATTATTGTTTTCTTTACATACAAAAAGTATTCTCGCAGCTTCATAACATTATGGTTGAACCACTGATGGAAGATAAAGCATTCAGACAATGCCTTTTATACTTTTTTGGACCTTGACAGTGTTATTTACTTGGCAGTCAAAAGAACAGTCACAAGCCTCCCGGATTTCATCCAAAATATCTTAAACTGAACACAATGTAAATTATGTTAAAAATCACACTTTAAAATTAAGTAATATTTTTGTCACAGATTCTTTAAGTTAAACCAAACTTTTATTTTGATTGGTGGCTGTAAAAACCTTTAATTTAGATGATATGACAACGGTTTTCTTAAAAAAAAAAAAAAAAAAAAAGGTAAACTACTCATGAAGCAGTTTTAATGAAACAACACAAGCGTCATGCACACTTCAGTATGTGTTTGCCAAAATTATTTTGCAGCTTCATATTCACAGATACTAATCCTTTTGATTTTGAATCACCTTTTGACTTGAGTGTACTGACCAACTTTTGATTTATTCATCTAAATTGTATTAAATTCCGTGACATCCCATGTTATACAGGAAATTCTTTTTTTATGAATGGATTCCGCAATTCTGTCTTTATTTTCCACATAGTAGAAATCATAGGGCATATTAAGTATTTCTTCGGTCCAACCAAAATAAATCCACGCTCTGCCCTCAAATTCAGAAGGAGGCAATTGTCCATTGGAGGCATACCACCATCCCTAACAGGGTCAGGCTGAGGTAACGTCCCAGATCATGTGACTACCATGCAGATGTAAGTCTTGACTCAATGTGTGGGTCATCTCATCCAGTCTGAAAAACACAGGCCTCGCTTTGTCTTTCACAACAGCGGCTGAGACTGCAGCATCCCAGCATTCACTCGTGGACTGTGCTGCTCTGTGTAATTATGCCTCTAGGATGAGAGTCCCACATTAGCCAACGGCAGCCTGTCATTAGCACATGAAATATAAATGTGAAGCAGCAGAAATACACTCGTTGGGTCTCTTGGTGGCAGGTGTGTGATCAAGTTGACTATATGTGAAAATGTGTCCTAAAAAAATTTGTTTTTTAACATAATGTAATGTATTCTAATTTAAAAGACATTATTTAAAAAAATGGCATTTAAAAAGATATGCTTGTATTGTTCTGTCAGCTGATAATGTTGGTTTTTCTTTTTTTCGGCCAAAACAGCTATAATTCAGCTTTACTAAATATGCTGCTTAAATTGTTCAAGTCAGACTGAAATCATCAGGTCATTTTAACTTAAGTAAACCCTTTTCTTACCCACTCAAAGCCAGAAATATTCGGCTAACATTTTATTTTGCTACAGTTGAAAATGCGTCCAAAGACAATGATAATCTTGTGTATACTTCGTAAAGTGTTAGGATTCAAGTTGTTCCAAACCTGTATGAGTTTCATTCTTCTGCTGAACATAAAAGAAGATTTAATGTTCCTTAAAATATCTTCTTTTGCATCCAGCAGGTAAAATAAAATTAATACAAGTTTGGAACAAGCTGAGTGCGAGTAAGTGATGAAACACCTATCCCTTTAATAGTCTAATGACAGAAAAAAAGAGATAATTTACCTCAGATAACAAAAACTTAAAAAGGAAACAATGACAAGCATTTGATATTTGTAATTGATAATGTTAAAATGGTTTAATATTTGGTTATTGGATCATACAGTTACCTATTAGTTGCCTAATATGTGAGGATTTGTGATTGGCTTTTGACAGATCTTGCGGTCTTATTAGGTCTGGTGTCTACAGGCAAAGCCGTGATCTTATCGTGTCTGGTTAGGACACAATATCAATCTGTATCCACGCTTAACAACTCAGTTGTCATCCATGTGCAAACTCAAGCCCAAAAACAATAACATGACCTCAAATTAAATGGAATACAAGCCTAAACAGAACCCAACCTGCCCAATTTCCACCATCAAATCCTGAGTAATACGAGAACAGCGAGAAAAAAAATAAAACAGTTTTATCAGTCCTCAAACCCTGACAGGTTCAGGCAAGCCAAAACACAACGCTACAGCCAGATACACAGCTCTTTGTGTTAAATACTTCAGTGACATTAAACAGAACCCAAAACCCAATCTTATCAAACGTCAGTATGGCGTTCCAAAAAGTACATTTCCAACTGAGATCCAGCTAGGTCAGTGGAAAACAGCAGTGAAAGAGCAGTCGGGGAAGTGTTTCTGGAATATGTACAAAGCCTTAGACACATTAGTGGCTTTACTTTAGATATAAAGCGTTGGGAGACCAAACCAAATCCTCACAGAAGAAACAGAACCCCCCCTCACACACTCTTATCACCAGCAGAGTTCCTCTCCAAACAAGCCTTCCTTGATTGTGATGTAAGGAAATGGGTGATGACATCATAAAAAAAATCCCAGAGTTCCATGACATCACAACAGTGATTCAGCCCATGACTGGTGAGTAATGCATCCTTTGCAATGTTGACACAGATGTGGTTGATACACAATGTTCCAAACATAATAGCAGGAAGATCTCAGATACCCGCTTCATCAGCATTCTTGCCTCGCAGGTTGTGGTTTCACACATCCATCTCTCCATTGGTGCTTTTGTTTTAAGGGGGCGAGTATTGGTTCTTTCAGGTTTCAGTGGGAAAGCGGGTTGATCTGCACCCCTTCAACATTCATATGGAGGTATCTGGTTCTTCCAGAAGAGGAGAACCGTAATGGGGTGCCCTTGTCTTTACAGACCCCAAACAGTGGCTCCTTTCATTGACAACAGTAGCAGAGCTTTTGAGGCCCTGTTATGAATTAGAGCACGGCTGAATAATAAAAGGCGAATAATCAGACAATGGCAATGGAGTCTGGATCTGGGCACGTCGCCCACACATTCCAACAATTAGGATCATCACATCCATAACCACATTATAAAAGTTTGTCTAGCCAAAGCCTAGTCTAAAAGACAGCTATTTCTTTTCTTCTTTTTTTCAGCCACTCTTGAATATAGAGTGAATAAAGTGACAGATGACTCAAATAGAAAAGCAGAGGCATGACATGAATCATCCAGGTCCAATAGGTCTCAGTGACAATGCTTTGACAGATACTGTCTCCATCAGCTTGGCTGCAACAGATGTATAGTCCGCAGCACCATTAGCTCCAGCGGTGACAGATATAGAGTTATTTCTATTTGTGAAGCTTGGTTGAAGCTTTGTCAGGCATTTCCCCAGGCAAACTGAACAATTACTGTATATGAAAGGTCTGTAGGACTCCACTTTGGGTGATGATAAATCTGTCATCATGATATAAATGAAACTCATGCTTTTCTTCAAGAGAACCATAATAATAGAATGACACACACAAACAAACAAGGATGGATGGATACTATCTATCTATCTATCTATCTATCTATCTATCTATCTATCTATCTATCGGATAGGTAACCAAACAGACAGATAGATATATAGATAATATCTGCCTGTCTATCTATCTATATCAGATGGATATCTATCTATCTATCTATCTATCTATCTATCTATCTATCTATCTATCTCTGGTAGATATAGGTAGACAGATAAAAAGTCAGATAGATAGATTAATAAAGTATCCATGTTAACTGCTGGAGTATGTATGTAATTTGTGTGAGTAATACAAAAAAAAAAAAGTTTCACTTTGTCCAACTGACACAAATAATAGAGCCCATCCCAATGAATCAGCTCTCATGTTTGCTCTTGTCAAATGTGTAAATACGTCCGAGTGTTGTTTGGATACTATTTTCGGACAGCAAAACGAAACGAGCACAGTGTTTAACCTGACCTGATGTGAAGATTACAAACACACAAAGCTTCAGAGAGCAGAGATGTCCCATCTGAAAGCCACATGCTGCAGCAGCACACTGCACTGGGAGAGAGGACTTGTGTTTGAAAATTAGCAGTTTCTTATTTTTTGGAGATCTACAGTCATGGAAATTACAAGCACCATTCCTTAATGTGACAGTTCAAGCGCCAAAACGGTTCGGCTGGAAGTCATTTTACTGGAGACGACTAAAAGCTCAACACAAAAAACGCTGATTAAACTAAACGCAAATCTCAAAAGTAAAATAAACTATAAAAAGTCAAATTAAAAGAATGCTCGAAACTGAGTAAACTAGGCAGAAATCTGACTAGTTCTTATGGAATAATATGATTTGACATGGGGCTAACCAAAGTTAGCCATTCCTACTTTTCTCATCTAAAAATATTCAGCATCGTGTAACTATGCAGCGAAACTATTCTCGTAAAATATTTCCAAGCATGCGTTTCACACAACTCACCTTGCTTTTCACTTCCACTGCGTTCATGTTCAAGCTACGCAAAGATTGCGATTTATTATTAAAGCTCCGGTTCATTTCGCTCGCTTGAAACTTTTCAGCCCGTCCAGAATGATGGGCTCGATTTATAAGCCTGTCCCGTTACTGAACGTCCGATCTTCACTCTCTAAATGCGGAAAAGTTAGTCCTGGGAGGCTGTGTGACAGTTTTTTTTTCTGAACTTGCGGACGCGCTGTGTCTCGGTCACTTCACAAAACTTCTGCAGAAAATTATACGAAAGACAAATCAGCGCCTCTCACTAGGGGGAGTGGGCTAAGTTTTCACAAATGACATCATCGCTCCCTCTCCGACGAGTCCATTGGTCCTACTATGGGGAAGGCTCGGCTTATGAATATTAAATACGTACCGTGACGCTATTACGTTGGAGCTAATTGTTTGGCTGAAAAGCGAACGTTAGGAAGTAGGCGGAGCGAAGTGCGTAAATATTTTTTTTATTATAGAAAATGTAAACATTTAAAATTAAAACGTACATTTTCGACATCTCAACCCATCTGCAGAAATGTAACATTTAGTCAGTAGTTTTCTTCCCTTCAGAAAGTGGGCCGACCTTTCAATTACCTCTCCGAGGGCTTGGCTTATGAATATTAATATAACACGTCACTGGACGCTTCAGGAAGGTTACCAAGCAACTTTAACACGACTTAATAAATATTCATAAGCTATTCCTCAGCCATAATAGGATTTCTAAATATCTCCCCAGTAGCTATCACATGTGAACGTGGAATACAGTATTACATACAAATAAGAGAACTCGTTTTTTCAGAAGCTGATGTTAATATTAAATCCACACTAATGTTTGGATGTAACGTCACATTACGGCATTGCAAGGAAGCGGCTCGCAGGCGCCGAACCCGACAGCTGTTCTTCCCAGGAATGTAGTAATTTCTCAGGCTAACATACCACCGGCCTATAAAAAAAGACAGGTTTATGTTTGTCCATGATCTCACAACTACCTAAAACATCTTGGAACTGAGGATGCTAGCTTTTGAAGCTATTAACCTTCATCACTGTAAAGATAAAGTTATTAGTAGATTTTCTGATTTGCACGTTTAATCAAACGAAACAGAAATGGCTTACGGTCAATTAAGCACAAACCAGGAATGCACTGTTGGAGCATCAGATGTTTCCTGACTGCGCTCTTGTTGCAGCCGCTAGATGTCACTGCTGCACAATGAAAGAAACCGCCTGTCGTCAAACCACCGAGCAGTTGAAGTTTACTGAATTAAACAGGTACTGTCAGAGGCAGACTCTCTAATTACACACATTAACGTTTTTCTATTTATACTCCATTCCTACTGTGTTTTTGCGGGTCATTTTCTCTTGCACTTTAAATCACTGATAATGCAGAGGAACTGTTATCCCAGACGTGACCTGATTTGGTTGTAGCTGCTGCCCCAGCTCTCAAACAAGTTCAAATTCCTTGTTTAAAATAGGCTTGTTTTACATCTGTGAAAGCTGTGCATCTATAAAATAAATAAATAAGTAGCTTAGTAACTTTTTCAACTTTGAAGACTCTGGACAAATAAATAAAAGGTACTTATATGTGCCATTTACATCTTCTCTTTAGTAATATGCCCCTTTCAGGTACTAATATGCACCCTTATGATGTACTTTGGCCTCAGTGATGCTTTTGCGCCTTTCTTTAAGATCGGTCATCTACTATTGTGTTTTTTAGTTAGTTTGTCAGTCAAAATGTTTAGATTTTTTTTAGATCTTTAGATGTGCTTTTTAAACTACTGAAGCACTATTTTATGGCGCAATTTATAGAAACATTTATTTATTTATTATTATATCGTCATCATCATCGATGTTACTATTAATATTTTGTATATGTGTTTTAAATTTGTAGCTCATAAGGTGATTTATTTCTTTTCAAAGTCAAAGAAATGCTGTCGTGAATTGTATTGGGGCAACACATTACATTTGTTGTAGTTTAGAAAATAGAACATTTCCCAATGATGACTTCCGCAGGGATGTGATGTGGTATTTTATGTTACATTATTTTATTTGTTTGATTGTTATTGCTCAAAACCAATGTACAGACAGTAACAGATAAACAGCTGATGCTCACATTATTTTATGAAGGAATACATCCTTCCAAAACAATAGTCTATATTTATCAGAACCAATGCGAACAAGGCTTTGGCAGAACATTGGCATTTGTACCTGCATGCTCATGTGGTGTATTTGTGTGACCTCTGCTTTGCTGCTGCGGGGCCCCGGGGGGCTAGAGGCCCTCATGCACTTTTATGTGTAACCCAAGACGCAAGCCAGAGATCAGAGTGAAGCGCTCAGATTGCCTTGGCTGCTGCGGAGCCCTCTGAACTGTCCCAGGATCAGTCACGCTCATCACTGAGTAATGACTATGAGAGCAGTGCTGATCTGGGATCTGCAGGCCAGCTGTGTTGTGATTGCTCTTAGTGAGTGATTAAACAAGGTTAAAGGGTTTTAGGCCCTGCGGTCATGCCTGTATGCGGCCACTAATAGGCATTTGCCGGACTGTAAACAGCGACAGGAAGCCTGCTAGTAGGGGTTTTTTAGCAATCAGGAGATGGTTTTGAAGGCTGGCTCTCTGTTATAGATTTTAGTGCCTACAAATCCATGTAAATGTGTCATTGCTGGATAATGTTTGAGTTTATAGCTTCTGGAGAGCGTATTCAGAGAGACTAGTGTCATTTTGAGGTGGTTATATCTTCTTTACCTACTGTAGATGAACCATGAAACTGAAGCACCTTTTTAATATAATATTAAATATACCTGTTCTTGCTCCATCTACTGTATGCAGGATTGGGTCACGGTCTTTTTGTCACCACTAGGTGGAGACAGATCCCATAAGATAAAGCACATCTCAGACAAAGAACTCCACGAGGTGTGTGAAAACAATCTGCATAAGAACAAATATGAGTATTACTCAGTTATCACACTGGTAAAACAACACCAAACTCTGGATGTTGTCTGTTCTTTTACTAAACTGATCTGAAAGTACTGTAGTGTTGTGGCATGTTATCAAGTGGCCAGTTTGCATTAGTACAAAATAATTAAGACTTTTGAAAGCCTCTTGCTCACCAAGGCCCCAGTTATTTGATCAAAACAGTAATATTGTGAAATATTATTATAATTTAAATAAAACCGTTTTCTATTGTAACACATTTTAAGGTGTAATTTATTCCTGTGATCAAAACTAATTTCAGGATTATTACTCCAGTATTCAGTGTCACGTGATCCTTCAGGAATCATTATAATATGCTGATTTGCTGCTCAATTGTTAATAATTTGCTATAATATTAATGTTGTTATATATGAATTATATATGAATATTATTATATATTTAAAATAGTTTTGTATTAATATTACAGTAATATAAACTATAATAATAATAATTGTTTTATTATAACTAATTCTGAAAAAAAAGTATTAGTTTTGTGTGATTTTTTTTTATCTTATTTTTTTCTTTTAAAATTCTTTAATTAATACATTTAGAACAGTATTTATTTGAAATATAACATATTATTTTTGTAACATATACAATTTAAAAAAAAATCCTATTTACCCCAAACTTTTAAATTATAGTGTAATACAATTTCCACAAAATTGTTGATTATAAGAAATATTTTTTTCAGAACAGAATCAAATTATTTTAAATTGTTATGATATTTCGCAGTATTTTACTTGATCCAATAAACAGTCTTGGTGAGCAGAAGAGCTCAAAGACATTATAAACATTATTCCAAACTATAGACCAATATAGAGCCTGTATATTGTGTCTCATAGATAGAAGTGAAATCAAAAATGCAAAGCAAATGAAAAGTTGTAAAGTCCTCTTTTTATTATAAATAATGCTGTCAAATTATTATTTGCTTCCAAAATAAAGTTTTTGTTTACATAACATACACTCACCTACAGGATTATTTCGAACACCATACTAATGTTTGGTGTTTGAACCCCTTTCTCCTTCAGAACTGCCTTAATTCTACGTGGCATTGGTTCAACAAGGTGCTGAAAGCATTCTTTAGAAATGTTGGCCCATATTGATAGGATAGCATCTTGCAGTTGATGGAGAT
>JAUCNO010001135.1:167387-182513 GCA_032353835.1 Enteromius viviparus | reverse complement strand
CACACACACAGACACACACACACACGCATCCAGTATATATTTTCAAAAACATTTACATGTATCTACATGTCTACATTTACATTCTTAGACTCTATATTATAAAACATACAGTATATTTAATGTATAAACATAAAATTCTGTGTGTGTGTGTATTTATATATACATAATAAATATACACAGCACACATACATATATTATGTAAAAAAAATAATCGTGATTAATTGTTTGACAGCACAGTATATATACACTGTATATACTGTATATATACTCACTGAATTTATAAAAATGTCACTCATTAAATAACAAACAAACAAACAAACTTGTATATGTAACAGATGTTGATTAGTGTTTTGCACTCAGGATGCTCTCTAGATTTGACTCAGTTCCTGCTTCAGTGTCTGCCACGTGGAAACCATTAGTTCAGTCACTTTGAGAAGTAATAGCATACCTCTCTGCAAGAAATCACAGCGTAGTTCATAGCACAAATGTATTGGATGAGTCATATGTAACGTTTAGTGTTTAGTAGATTAAAATAAATCCCCAAAGCTTGAACAATAGTAAAAGTGTGTCTTTCTTTAGAGTCAAAGCATGCTGCGTTCAGATCCAGCGTGAGCAGATGTGGTGCAGCGAGTCCCTCCATAGCTCACTGTCATTCGGCGGGATGCTCCACTGGGTAAACAGAGGGCCGCACATATGGCCGAGGGCCCCGTTTACCCTTCCTCTAAAGAAACCAACAGCCTGCAGACTCTGCAGAAAGTCAGAAAATAGGTCGACCCTCCTGACCACAGCTCCCCTGCTGGAACATATGGGTGTGAACGTGTGCACAGACACACACACATGCCTGAGACATACCTCTAGAGAGTGTTACAAGGTGTCAGTGGTGGAAGATGGACGAGAGGAGTCTGGTTTCCATTAACTGCACTTTGAGGCCAGGACTGGAGAAGTCTCGGTTTTTCACAGAAACCTAAATACAGTCTCACAGATTATAACTTTTCTGAATTTTACTTTGAAACGTCATGTCATATTAAAAAATGTCTTCTATGCTTAACAAATATGAAGCATAACAGGATCATAATAGGTTTCACTATGGCAGATATCTTTAGAGAGATGACTCATGGATCAATACAATGCTGGCAGACACTAGAACAATTAATTGTTTTGTAATAATCTGTTTTTGCCACATTATCGTATTATTTATATTGTTATTTTTATTATTGTTATTATTATTATTATTATTTTGTTTATTTTCATGATTAATAATTATTTTTGAATAAATACTTATTCTATTAATAGTATATTATTTTTGAAGTCAGTATTTTAATAAATATTTGTTTTACTGTATTTGATAATATTGAAATTTATAACCCATGATAATAATTACTACTACTACTAATCCTAATACTACATAAATCACATAATAATTATTTGTAAAATTAATTTTCTAAAAAACTATAACTATTTCAAAATAAAATAATCACAGATGATTTTCATAAACATTTACATTTACTCTGTGTGTGTTTATATATATATATATATATATATGGAGAGAGAGACAGAGATTTACAAAAACAGATAACAATTTTTTTTCCAAAATTAACGTTTTTTTTATTATGTTGTTGTGTTTTATTGTGTTAGTTAGCAGTATTTTTAAAGTAATTTTTAACAGTTTAAAAAAAACGACTACAATTTGATTGAGATTAACTGGAATGCAAAAAAAAAAAAAAAAAAAAAAAGAATTGTTTAAAACTTATTTATCTGTAACTCTTCATATACACATACATACATGGATAGTACTTACTTAAGGAAATATTAAGAAAGTATTATATGACTAATATGTTTAAGCTCCTGTAGATTAATTAGCATGTATTCACATTTTTAAATCATATTTCAAATGTCTTTCAGGTGTACAATGCAATAGTACAATATATATACAATTGTATTGTTAATATTCATGATTTTAACTTTAGGATTTTAATGACTTAATGCTTATAATAATCCAAAATTGCAATTCAACAAAGAACTAAAAGAAATGCACTGGTTAAAACCATCTTCCTTTTTTTGAGGCCTTACTAACTCTTAGTACACACAATACACAGTTAAAGCAAATCCACAGCTTTCCCAGAGCGATCATCAGTACACCTCACGCTTCACCTGTGTCTCACAAAGTATAGGTTTTCAGCAGCGATTGAGAGGAAAGCACTGTTTGCTCAAGTTTCCACCCCCTTATCAGACAAATGGCATCCGTCATAATGAGAGCAAGCACGCTAATTGAGCCTTTGAGCAACTGTACACATGGTTTAAACAATTCTATATTGGTTCAGTATAATGTATCAGTGTCACCGTATGTTATTTTACCTCATTCAACACACACACACACACACACACACACACACACACACACACACACACAGGTTGGTCACGGTGGCTATAATGTGTCTGCCCTGCAGCGATCTGCACCCTTCCGCTCTGGTCTTTGAAGCATGCCTTTCTGTTTGCTACCTTTTCATTTTATCACTCCCTTTCTTCTGCACCTCACCTCTTTCCTTTGCTCTCATGATCTGTGTGTGTGTGTGTGTATTGTGTGTCTTTCCAGCGGCTGACATTCTCATGGCCTGCGCTGAAGCATGTTGCCTTCTCTTCCTCAGGATGTGGCTGCCCGTGAAGCGTCTGTTGTCTTCACCTCACTCAGACTGTGCACGTATGTGGTGTAGAGAGTAGGTTAGAGTGCCTGTTTGTGCTCTTGAGGCCGACCCTGGGGTTTTGTCTAAATCATTTAGACAGCAAATAGCAATTTGTTTACATGCTCTCCTTGCATTTATTTGTACTGTGGGTAAGTTTGACTTGTTTGTAGCATGCGTTTAAGTAAGAGTCACTATCAGTATTGCACTTATTACTTAAAGCTATTAAACAGCAGCCGTGTGGCTACACCCTGGCAACCTGTTTTGTATGTGTAAACACTCACTTTATAAATGTAATAGTCTCAGCCGGTGTTCAGTGGTTCGCTCTGTGCCGAAGAGAGGCTTTGGAAGATCTAGACGCTTCCATCTGTAACCTGTAATACTGCAAATGAGTCACAAATCACTTTAATTAGAGGCTCTGTCTGTGGAGCAGAGTGGAGAGCACCGGAAAGTCAACTTCTGTTTCCTCTTCTACAAAAAAAAGTTAAATATAACAACATGGGCACAAACACCGCACACATTCCCATAGGCACACACACAAATTAGATAACTTTACAACAATGACAAGTGTGCAAACATTTAAACACACACATACAGTACATTTATAATATAATATACAGTATATATGTTTGAAAAATAGTTTAATCACACAGACATCAAGTCTAATACTGCTTTATTTGTTCCCCCTTGAAATGCAAATGTTTTCTGTTTTAATTACATTTAGTTTTTCTGAGCCAAAAATAAATATGCATTTTGCTTGATTTGCGAAATTTACCTGTTAAAATATCATTCAGTGTAACAATCTTAACAGGCAAAATCTATTTATAGCACTTTTTATTAAAAGATCAATTACTTCCAAACAGCCTACTAATTTGTCATTAATTTAATTGCCAGTATACACTTGTCAGTAAGATTTTTTTTATCATTTAAAACACAATAAAACGTAATATGCTTCCATTATGTATATATATGTCATTATATATATTATATATAGGTAGCTGACAACTTTTTTTCCCGTGTAATTTGTGTGATGTTTTTTTCCCCTAAATTTTTGCTATGTCACACCATGACCAAATTTTATTTGTCAACTACCCATATACATAAAAAAATGTTTCTTTTTATTTATGTGCATTAATCAATCACACACACACACACACACACACACACACAGTCACTGTCACTATAGCTGCTTTTTATTTTTAACTGATAGTTATTAATTAGTTAAATGATGTGACTTAATCACTTCTTTTTTAATACATATGCTATATATATCTGAAATACAACCTCTACATTACACCTCAATTAGCCCTTAATCCATGTTCCATTATTTCACCCTATTTCATAAAATACCCAGATAACTATTTTGGAAGCGGGCAGGGATTATATCAGCTAGCCCTAATAGATTAATAAAATTTCCCGGCAAGTCTGTCCCCGTGCTCGTTTCATTGGATTTGGCAGACACAATTTAGCAGCATTAATGAGCATTTAATGAGCAAGTCCCATAGAAACCCATGCCTCTCTGCTTGGGTCGCTGTAGGTCTTGCGCTTCTGAAACTCCATCGCTCAAATGCTGTATAAAGACTACAGTACCAGTGTAATGTTACAAAAATGTTGAGCAACTTTAGTGAGAAAGGGGATCTGATTAGAGCTCTAGAGATTTCAAAAACAAAATACAATACATTTATGTACAGTATTTATATATTATTTATAGTAATGAAACATTGTCATATGAAGTAAAACATGAAACCTAATACATTTTAGAAATATATAATAAATAATGTAAATAAAACATATATAATCATATTTCGCATACATGTTGTATATATATATATATATATATATATATATATATACATATACATAAAGGTTACTGTTTATTTTACAGTGTCCTTGTTACAATGTAATTAATTAAACATGTGAGTACTGAGTAACATTAATTAAAAACCTAACATATGTTTAGGATTAGACTGAAGTTATGGTTTATGGTTAGTTGCATGTAATTATGCATAATTTATTGTTACTACTACTGTAAGCAGTGTCGACAATAACACATTACAAGTAACCTAAGTTATGCAATTAGATACTTTTTCAAGTCATAAATAAATAATTACATACATATTATTAACACATGTGCTGCACAGACTTAACTATGAGGAACGCACACACATGTGTATATAAAAACATATATATATATATATATATACCTATATATATATATATATATATATATATATATATGTATGCATGCATGTATACAACATAAAAATGTCAATATGTAAAAAAATATGGGTTTTTGATATCACAGACTATGTCACATATATGTTGTATATTCTATATATATGCTGACACTGTCAATGTAGCACATGGATTTATTTTAAACAACTTTAATTTTCACCTTTAAAAATCTCAAGATCTCTTTATACTCTGTATACTTTCATTCTGTTGGAGCTGTTGGTCTTACTTTTTAAATGACAGCCCTAAAAAGGCTGGTTTATTTATTTATTAATCATCTTTTATACCTGCGAATGTAATTAAAAAGGCATGTTTTTGTCACATTTGACAAATTTCTGAGGAAATATTTGCCCCCTGAGTATATAGTAAACACACGCACACACAGGCCAAGGCTACAATGCTAGAAGTGCTAATAATCCACAGCAGCGCTAAAGAGTCATAACAATAACAAGTAAGCCGTCTAAAGTATTTCAGCTTTCGTCCTCCCAGGACACCTGTCTCTCTTCAAATCCTCGCAAACACAGTAATTGGATCTTAACACTGCGACAGGAACAGGAAACAAAGGCAGCGGCGTGTGAAGTTAATGCTGTAGCGACTGCGCTCACCGGAGGCCCGATCTGTCTGAGGCTTTGTGCACGGGCCCATTAATCCACATTACTGCTGGATTAATTTGGTTTGCGAGGGAGATGTTAATAAATGCACTCTGAGAGGCTGCCTGCGATTGATCACCGCTTCCCGCCGCTGCGCACTCGCTCCCGTTAACCGCCGGAGAGAGATCCATCAAGCCTTCAAACGTACGGCACATTTTAATGTCTCATAATCTCTCCATCTCCAAAGAGCACAATTAATGCAGGCTCTCGCTCTCTCTGGCTTTATTTACATGAACCGCCGTCTGCAATAACACTTAGCTGCACATGCTTAGCACATCCTGTGTACGACAAAAAGACAATCAAATATCCACATTGTTTGGGCTTCAAAGACTAACACAATTATGGCAGACAGACATCTATCAGAGGAAAATAATGCCAAGCGAGTGAAGGAATTCTGCTGGACTGCTTCTGAAGAGACGTTTTCAGAGAAACAAATGGTATAAATTTAAATGTGCCCTGGATGCCATCCTTGTCAGTCCTTGTCTGTTGGATTTTGTCGGCTACTAACCCAAGCTAAGAGTAGCAAACCTTGCTGTTGCAGGGCTAGCAGCACTTCGAACCGCTAATGTTTATCAGATTTATCATTAGCGAGGCATTATTGCTGTTTCCTACAGATAACATGATTTAGGAAGCAGTGTGTAGTGAACAGTTTTGCTAACTTCCAAACAGCTTTTCAGTATCCTCTGAAGCTAACTAAAACCAAGGAAAGCTTCAAAAACCTGGAGGAAGTTATACGTCAGACTCAATTTATCTCAACAGCAGTTACTCAGACCGGGCAGGGACTTCTTATAAGTATAAACATACAGTATAATATAGCATATACTGCAGACTGTTAATGGAAAAATATGCTTTTTAAAAGCTGGTGGTGCACTTATGATGTCTACCAGCAGAGGCCAACAAGTCTATGCTAACCACTCTTTAGCAGCATGCTTTTAAAAAAGAGAATTATTATGGAAATTATATACTTTAAAGCAATATACTTGAATATAAACTAAACGTAATGCTCTTAGACGTTCAGTTGCATGTTATAATTGCAATTACATTTAAATTATTAGTTTAAATGTATATGTTGTAGCTTGGTCATTGTGTATTACATTCATATTAGGGTTATTCTACAAAATCAGTGCCTTTTGCGTCCCTAATAAATAATCAAACATTGAATTAATATGCTGACAAAGAAGTGGGAAATTTAAAAATGCCATGTTATGCTTTTATTAATATTACATATAAGTTTTTTTTAATAAAGTGGAAAAGGCACAGATTTCATGGAATTACTTTGAATGACTTGAAGTTGTAATATAGTACATTCGTTATATATCAACTTATAACATAACTACAGTTAAAAACATACTACATTTTTACAGAATGAAAACTTTAAAGAAAACCTTTTAAGTAGAC
This sequence comes from Enteromius viviparus, assembly GCA_032353835.1. Taxonomy (NCBI): domain Eukaryota; kingdom Metazoa; phylum Chordata; class Actinopteri; order Cypriniformes; family Cyprinidae; genus Enteromius; species Enteromius viviparus. The sequence continues at coordinate 175,555 of JAUCNO010001135.1, read as the reverse complement.
TTTTGATTAATTAGGAATGTTTAATTATATAACTCTCTCACAGTAAACATTCAATTCAATTAAACAACCTCTTTTTACAAAGCAGTCACCATTTGACATATAATGTCCTTTTTCTGACTAGGGCAGACAGGTGTGATTTTTCAGGACACCTGTTTCTGTATATCTGTCAGGTAGTAATTTTTATGCATGCTGTTCTTGAAAGAACAAAACAAAACAAACAAACAAAAAAACACCTAACAGTATCATCTAAACCTGCTAATGAGCAGAGACAGGTTTTAGGGACACCTGGTGCAGAGCGTCTTTCCATCCATATGGCATCCCATCAGACTGCGTGATGTTTCTATATAGTTCAGAATTTAAGATAATCATGACAGCCCATACAGATGAACTGTAAATGGGTGCTGATTAATCACAACCATAAGCTTCCTTCTGATTTATCCACTTAAGCAAAGAGGAAATGCCTCAATAATCAAAGCCCTAAATGAGAGCTTGAGCATCTTAACACGTTCACACAGTGAACAACCGGTATCACAGTTGGCATCAAATGCTGGATTTCTGGAAGATTATTGTACAGTTTTCTTATGTGGGTTTTAAAGTGTGTGGAAATGTGAAGCCGCCTCGGGCCCTGTGGGAGGAAGAGCCCATCACTGCCTCTGCACAGCTCACAGGCCAAACAGGAAGTGCCTCCACTTACCCGATTAAAGTTCACTGATTTAAAGGGAAACCTTATACTCCCTGATGGCACGTTTTCAATAGAATTATTCAATTAAGTTATCCGCAGATCACTCCACAGCCGATCTCACCGGATAGGGCAACATAAACGGATTTCCACAATGCACCCGGTACACTTATGAAGGGGGAAGGAGAGCGGGAGAAAGAGTCATTTTGGCTGTTCGCCCATAGGCATAAAACATATTTACAGAGTCAACTTCAGCATTTTTTCTCATATAGGAAGCCTTGAGGCTCAGTCACGTCACAGTCAGAGTATGTCATGCAGGCATGTTCTTAAAGGGGCCGCTAACTTAATAATGAGCGTTTTGTCATTGTTTCTTTCATTGAGCTTAAAATGAGTGTTCACTTTAATCCACTGATCATTAGGTTCCAGATTTAAAGTATTTGAAGTCAGAAGGAAAAGCTTTTGGTGAATAATGACTTAGGTTTTTGTTTGTTCTACACACAAAACTACTATATAACTTCAGAAGACTTGAAATCAAGAGCTGCCAAGCCAAACTTTTTAGTTTTTAAATTAGTTTTAGTTTAAAACTAAAAACCTTTTATTGCAAACAAAAAACAAAACAAAACATGAGGGTAAATCTCCAAAATGTTGCAGATAAAAATTAAAATAGTCGGGATCCTGCCCTGACTGTATTGTCTTTGTTCAATGCACATGGTTCTGTCTCTGTTTGTGTCTATTTAGCCGCAGATGCTACTTCATGTTTTTTACTGATATATCAACTCATGCATGATTTTGGATAATTATGGTAAATAAACATTTGTGCATTTCTCTTATATTTTGCTATATTTATGTACTTTAACCCCTACCCTATTCACAACAACATTATGGTTTCATCCCTTCTTCATTGATGGCTTGATTGACCCTATTATCTGATAAGTGACAGTGTTATTTCCTCTGTGTGACCGACTGAAGTTTGTAAACTGCTGCTGTCACATGAAAACTGGAAATACCCAAACACCTTATGGCTACAGCAGACACAGAGATGGGCCAATACAGCAGTGAAAAAATTTCTCTCCTCTCTTCCTTTTAATAGATTTATTCTTTATCAAAGTAAGCTCCACCGTACGGTAGCGGTATTAATTAAAAGTTAATAAATGCTATAAAATAGACTGCTCCTTGTTAGTTAGTTAATGCATTAACAAATATTAAATGAGAAAAGCATTGCATTGAAATTGTTTACAAACTACAAAAGGGGATATTTTAATGCATGTACTGTACTTTTTTCCATAGGTTGCTATTTTGAACTGTTTCTTCTTAGCAAGTCTGTGCTCAGAAAGCAGAGCTAACTAAACGCTCTTAATTCAGACACATATATGATTTCCCGTCTATAAGTGCTTGATCAAGAATGTGTTATCGACTTAAAGCAGTGTGCCAGACTGACAATGATTTAAAGGTCTCTGTCCCACTAAAGTAGGACGCCAAGGCCATGTATCATTGAAAATAAGCAATGAGGTGTTTTTCACACATCAGGGTCACCGCAGGTTCAATCATCATTTTCAATTGTCTTGAGAACAAACATAAAAACCTTTGATGTGCTCTCAGTGGGAGTAAAGGGACAAACCCGTACAGCTGACATGCTGAAGGGTTTGTAATATAGGTTGTGTTTCATGACTGACAGTGCTGGCAGCGAGAGGGAGAGAGGTGGACAGATCCTCCTCCACCCGCAAGACTCTTCCTCTCTCTCCCACAGCGGCCATCTGTCCGTCCAAACCCCCGCGATGAGGCAGCATGAATCAGTCTGAGATATGAACAAACAACCACAGAGCTGATGTAAGATGCTGCTGTCTGCGTGTCTTCACAACAGCTTCTCAATGCAGTCATATGATGTTGCTAAAAAGAACATTTTGTGTATTTGGTGTAATGCAATTTGTTTATACAGTTTAAAGAGTATAAACAAAAACATTAAAAAATACAGATCTGGGTAACCCGTGACAGACACCACAAGTTTCTCCTCCATCATTGCAGTCTCCTGACTTTCTAAGCAACGGTAAATGTTTGTCACCACAACGAAAACGTTTCAGTGAGTCAGTGAGTGCCAGACTGTCCTTGGAGAGTTGGAATTGCTTTACTTTATAGTCTCTGTGTGCAGCCAGCATAGACTACTCTCCAGGTTCAGGAATAAGTTCTCTGTAAATGTACTGAATACATTCTAATATACAAGAGTGATAAAATGAAAACGAGACCAATGAAAGTGTTTTTTTAACAGCTGCTCCCCGGGCACCGCAGCAATGGCTGCCCATTGCTCTGGGTGGTTGTTCACTTCTCACTGCTGTGTGTGTGCACTTGAATGGGTTAAATGCAGAGCACAAATTTCTAGTATTTGACCCCAACCTGGCCACATGTCACGACTTTCCTTATATACTCACACATTCTCTCAGTCCATCCCCAGAAGTCCCAGCAGTAGATTACTGGTTCCGAGAGAGCAAGAGGATATGTGACTCAGCTCACGTCCATCTCCAGCAGGCAGGTCGGAGACATCAAACTTGGGCAGACACACAACGTTCTCCTACCCCAGTCTATCAGCCTGGAGAACTAGTATGGTTGTCCACCAGAGATATACGTCTCTGACTGCCCTGAGTACCCAGTACATTGGGCCATTCCCCATTTTCAGACGCATTAACGATGAGACGTATGAACTCAAGCTTCCCTCACAGTATCGTATCAATCCTACCTTCCATGTCTTCCTGTTAAAACATCACATTGACCCTCTCTTCCCTCCTCCCACAGACCACACAGGGCCCTCTCCTCCACCCGAAATCGAGACCACCGAGTCAATCTACCGAGTCCAAGATATCCCGACTCCTGGCGACGGGGCGACCGACTCTAGTATCTAATTGTTTGGGAAGGATATGGCCCTGAAGAGAGATGCTAGGTCGATCATGACGATGTCCTGGATCCCATGCTTTCTGCCGAGTATCACTGTACACATCCTGTTTGCCCTGCTCCTAGGGACTGTGGTTGCCCTCGCCGCCAGTCGAGAGCCCACAGCAGAAACAGCCACGCTCACACAGTCACCTGAGTACTAATCACCTGCACCCACTTATCTGCCACCTACAAAAGAGCTCGCACCACAGTCACTCACCAGCTGAGCTTGAGGTCACTACTTTATCCAGGTCTTCTTGTCTGCAATGTAGGGAATTCTGGGAATGTCAGTTTATAGTTTTTCCCTGTAAATTTTACAGGAATTTACCATTAACCATTTAACAGGTTTTTCCATTTTTTTACCATTAATATCACAGTTATTTTTATGGTATATATATATATATAGCTATCATTAAAAGAGTAAACTGTCTCCTCTGTGCTGTCTGTACATGATGTTACCTTATTAAAAATCAGTGTCAATGTTATATTGAAAGTCATCCATCACTTCAGGTAAGAGAGGCCTGTCACATGACTGTGTTTTTTATTTCACTTGAAAAGCCATCTTTTCTCTTTTGTTCTGTCTGAAAGCTCTTGTTGCATCTGAGGTGCCCTGCAGTGGACAGCTAGAGCTAATTAAAGAGAATTAATGGTCTGGAGGGAGAGGAACCGCTACATCCTCAAACATATGCAAAACACAGCTACACCTTACACGCCTGGGAACGCTTGCAGTCAGAGTGCTGTTTCCACGACGACAGGGTCGTGCCCTTTGACCTCAAAGATCTGTGGAGGGCACAGGTCGTCAGGAGAGCTGAAGAGATCCCTATTTTTTGGGTCAAGAAGAATTCTGAATGAAAAATGGATGGATTGGGGAGGCGAAGGATGGAGGGAAGAGGAGATGACTGTGTGGAAAAGAGAGAAAATGCTAATATTTGAATGTGATGTTCTCACAGCGGGGCTGTACAGTCTTGTTTTTGTCTTATCGCTGTACAAAGTGAAGCGACTGAGAGTCATTCCCACCCGGAGTGACGCGTACCACAGGGGGTACTTGCTTGGAAAGATTTCAGATGTGTTAAATCTATAAACCACAAAATTGGCTGATTAAAATAATTAATTGTAATTAATGTCTCTTTTTTATATACTTAACACATTTAATTCCTTTTTATGACAAGAAAAAAGTGCATGGTTACATGGATACTGTATATTCACAGAGGAATAGCATTTAAAAAAGAAAAACCTCTTTAATAAATGATCCAATATCTTCAGAAGGGTTATATTTTTAAGCATATGCAGCAGGAGATTAGTTAGTACAAAAATGATGTGTATTTTTTTCTCAATTTTAAATAGTAGTTTTTAATTGATTTTAATATTTTTTATTGTCTTATTCTCACCAAGGCTGCCTTCATATGATCAAAATATTGTGAAATATTCTAAAAATTATAGTAATAATAATAATAATACTAAAAATAAATTACAGTTTAAAATATATTCCAATAAAAAACAGCAATTTAAATTAGACTAATATCTCAAACTATTATGCACTGCTTTTACTTTTGCTGCCTTGGTAAGCGTAAGAGACATCTTCATCCTATTTCTTCTGAACTTTGACCTGTAGTTCATAAAAGAAAGCGTATATGGGCCATAAAAGAAAACAGGAAATACCGAAACGATAAATGCTTTTCTAAATAAATGTATAAATGTATCATATCTCACACTACATGGCACTGCTTGACATGTCAACTATCAAATAAATGTGTAGGTGATGTCTACATGTATACCAAATGTGTCTTTTTTTGTTTGACAGGAGGAAAAATAGTGTTTTATTTGATTTAGTAAGCTGACAGATATATTTCCAAGAGTAATTGCTTTTAACCAAGGGTAACTAACTGACCGCAGTCAGTCTGTTTTGATCCAGTTATTCCATTCTGAAGGGAAAATGTATTTTCCATACATAACACATAGAGTTGCTGGGGCTGAACCAGTGGAAATGGAGGTTTATATCTGTCACCCTGGGAGAGGCTTCATAAAACGCTTTTGAACTCCAGTAGATCAGTGTCACCCAGTTTTTTTTATAGGACTCCATTTTGCTATATTGTTTTTCTCACGGAAACATGTCAACACTTTTATTTATTATTATTATTATTATTATTATTAATATTTTGTTTTTCAAAATAAAATTAAAGAGAAGTTGAAATTATATCATACATAAACAAAATTAAGCCATTAGGACTATTATTTTTATTTATTTTTTGTTATGACATTTTCATTATTTAAATTGCCATTACTGTCAGACATCAAAATATAGAAATAAAACAAATTGTGTTTTTGTTTACAGAATGTATGTGGGAATACTGTGTTTATTCATTATGTGTATTTACATACATACACATCCATGTACATATTTAAGAAACAAAAATTTGTTTATAAAATTAATTATTTTTATATATCATATAAAATATAATATACATATATGAATTGTATATACATCTAAATATTTTCTAAGCATATATAATAATAATATATTATTTTTCATATTCCATAAGAATGATATTTTCCCCCTTAATGATAATTGCTAGGTAAAGGTGTTTTATTAAAATAAAATTCTTATCGGTCATACAATGTTCCTTCATGTTCTCTAAGAAAAATTATTTCAAATCATATTTTCATTATTTATAATAATGTCCCAGGCATGTTTTTTGACAGTTTTTACCCCCCTGTCTCTTAGCACCAGAGAATAAATAATTGTTTGGGAGCACATTTAAAGCATTTTTTCACAGTAGACATATGTATCTGTAATTGTTTGCTTGTCTGAAACAGTTAAAAACTAAAATAAAGCGAGAAAGAGAAATGAGGTGTGTGAGCAGGAGAGACGTTTGGGGGCTGTTCCTAATTTTGTCGTCAAACAGTAGCGGGTGTAGCGTGTGTTTTGTAACCGGCTGTGCGGGGCTGGTTATAATAACTGTGAAAAATCTCATTAATTCAGTCAGACTGAGCCGCTAACGCCTTGTATTGTCACTTATCCCTGGGCCCTTTTGACTGCCTAACTAGCATCATCTCCATGGTGACAGAAGAGCAGTGCTTCACACGAAATGCAAACTTTTCTTTGTCTGCTAGATAACACTTGACAAACAACGTGTGGCTTGAAGGCGTTAGCTGAGGGAATGCCTGGCCTTCGTGTTTAATTCGCACATGGTTCAGGTTCAAATCCAGAAACGGCCGTACTCATTTCTTAATAACACAGCGCAGCTTCCTTTCCAGGCTGAGGCTGTGACCTCATTTCCTTTGTTGGGCTGCTGCAGGAAGCACGGTCAGCCTCTTCCTTTCACACCGTGACAGCCTGATGAGGGTTGACAGCTGGGGAAATGAAGTTCAATCACAGCTAAATCTACTGAGTAAATGAATGATCAGTGTGCTTTTATGTACGTGGCATGTCTCAAACCAGTTTTGCATCACAATGTTGCTGGAGCAAACTTGAAGCGGAACCGAAAAACTAGTTTTTTACATTTTTGAAAAAAAGTGAGTGTTTTTTGTATATGCAAAAACTCACCAGAGTTATGTTTGCCAGAGTGTTGCTCTGCAATCAGCTGATGTTCTGATTGGTTGTTAGTTAACAACCGTTAGTAGTGGTAACTCTTTTTTTTAATGCACAGATTCACAGGTTTTCACAGAGATGCAATAGATAACCCAGGTTCGATTTCCCAAATAACCTTTTTTTTTTTTTTACCATTTTTTTACCCAAGTGTGAAGACCAGTGTTAGGGGTAACACATAAGGAACTTATAGAGGACATGCTAAAATATATAGATTAAAACATAGACGCATATTAAAAGAGAATGAAACAATAAAGATTGTACTGACTGTTTGCTTGCTTGTTGTGTCCAAGAGCATTATCATTTAATTCTAACAAGAATCTGCACTTCTAAGCACAGGTCCAGAGCTGTAGAGAGAGAGAGCTGTAGTTCCAACCACGCAAGTTTGTGACGCTGTTTGTGAATAGTTGCTTAAATGTTTGAATATTAAAACAGAGAATCGTTGAACTATGTTCATAAAAGAAGTTGCGATCAAAGTTGACTAATGATTTGCGAAACAAATTGATTCATAATGAAAGAGCATAGCTATGTTTCCTACAAAACACCTTTTTATATCAGCCTGTCCTCCAACAAAAATGACTCTATAAGTCGTTTCTGCAAGTACCTTATTACGACCTATATTTACGTTTTAAAGATAAGCGTGACAGTGTCATATTGCGTCTGTCGTTACACTGATCTCACGGCGATTAAAACATATTTTGCTAGGTTTAATTTGCACGAATGACCACACAAACCCACTCCTAAACCCACCCGTTACAAATATTGTGCAAAATCATGATTTATAGGGTTTTGTGAAAACATGTTCGCTTGGTTCAAACCCATGATCGCATGATCACAACTCATCTTATAATGCATCTCTCTACAAACTGAACTACACCAACCCTGAATCACATGGCCGATAAAACAGTACAAAACATTAATATGCAAATGTTCTGTTGCCAATAGGGGCGCAATTGTAGTATACGCTCTGATGGGTCGTATTTC
>JAUCNO010001135.1:116402-138488 GCA_032353835.1 Enteromius viviparus | reverse complement strand
TACACACACTTGAATGTATATAATGAAAATATCCTAGATAAAATAAACATCCTAATAGTGTCAGAAAAGGTGGGCGATTGGGACTCGTGTTCGCGTTTCACAAAGCGTTACACGTTACATGTAGAGATCAGATATAAATTCACACATACTTTTTAAATGCCCTACTCACACATACATTTCATTTGAAAGCCCTACTTAATATTTCAAAGCTATTCATTAGACCAAGGCATTCCCAGAAAACACACAAACCCCAACTTACACCATTAGGATACAGATGCTGGTCAAAATGAGGAGGGAACAATGCTTTGATCCGTTTCTTTTTAGACGTCAAGCATTTGTGTTTTCTCAATAACCTGGGCTCAGGCTCCCTGGATGGGCAGGTTTTGTTTGACGTCAGGCATATTGCACATTGAACCAATGTCTCATTTTGTAACACTACTCAAAAAGGGCCACAGACTCCTTGGCATTGACTTGTGTCTCATTGAGATGACTGGTAAATTGGAGTTCAGTCCGAGGATGCGAGCAAAACAGCTGCTCATAGTTCTGAGACATTTTTGGGGGGACTTTGGAAATACACACTGGAAGAAGATCTTGCGTAGGTTCCTTTACAAAATAAAAAAAAGATGCAGAGGGTGGTCAAAGAGTGATTCTCTACACTCCCTAGAACTGGTAAGTGAATATAACAGTAGCACAATACTTGCCATGTTCAATAACCTGGAACTGCAGTATGAGACCTAGTCAAATAAGATGCCCAATATACAGCTATTCATTTGGAGAGAAAAAAAAAAAAAAAGAAAACATTGAACTATCTTTATTCTAAAGGAGAGTTTGAGTTTACTGAGTTAATATAAGTGCAAGAAAATCTTTAACGGATGTTCTCAAAAAAAAAAAACAAAAAAAAAACTATTTTAATGAGGATCTGACACTAAGGCTAAGAGTCATTTGATTTGCTCACAACAGAAACAACCTTAAAACGATGGGATCCATGAAGAGGAACTTTTGAAGGACCTTCAATTAAGATCATCATCTAATAATATTAACAAGTATAATGTGCACTATTAGACTACAATTCCATGCGGAGGCCAAACAGCTAATGAACTATTTGAAAACCCAAAGCAATGAGCAGAGAGGACCTAAAACTTAACATAAGGAAAATAATACACCACAAAAGTGGGCATTACAGTGATTTTCCAAAAAAAAAGTATTCAGTGTTCATGAGACACTATAGTTGGTGGGAACAATAGTATACAAGTTTGAACCAAAAATAAAGAGGGTTTTATTTAAAAATAAGTTTTAATGACCTGCTTTGCAGAAAAAAAAAAGAAAAGAAAAAAAAAAAAAAGATATCCTCATTCTTCAGAGGCTGAAATGAAAAATTAACACAAGGGGGAAAACAAATCTATGATACATTTGTTCTTATTAAAAGAGCAACTTCCAGAATCCAACATGTGATGTGAATACACAAGTACATAATAACAACCTTGGCCTTTCATATATACCCTTCAAGCCACAGTTCTTACACAAACACACATTAACGTGTGCAAACCCAGCATACACAAACCAAGCACAACTTAGTAAGCTTGATGTCATTTTGCGCTTGTATATGCAAACCTAAATGGGCTACGTGGTCAAATGCGTTTTCAGTCAGCAAACATTTCCATTAAAATGGGGTGTAGTATGTAAAATCTTAAGTAGAGTTTAGGATTCTTGGGAGCGTGAAAGGACACAGAGTGTGAATTTCCAAATAAGGGACAAAAAGCTATAAACCAAAAGAACTAGAATGTGTTCACTGTCTTGGTAACTAACCTTTTACAATAATAAAGTGTTAACATCTTAAGGGGAAAGAGGTTTTACAGAAAAGAGTGGCCAGTGATAGAGGGATGCATTTGAAATATTTCCAAATGTAAAAAAAGAAGAAAAAAAACAAAGCATCACTTCCTGTTCTTTGGAGAGGGCCAGTTGCCACGCCTCTCACCACGATTGCCCCCGCCATTGCCAGCACCACCCACCGCCCCACCAGCGCTGGGCGGGCCCCTGGGGCCTCTTCCTCCACCACCTCCACCACCACCACCAGCATTAACCCTTCTGTTCTGCCTCTCCATTCCAGGGCGTTGACTAGAGAAGCTTCTCTTGCTGGTGGCCAATTCTTTAGCTGTCATCTCTCTGTCAGCCCCACCGCCGCCTCCACCACCTCTTCCGGGTGGATGATGGTGGTGGTGATGATGGTGGGAAGAATAAGGTTTTCCACCACCTCCACCCTCTCTTTCTCGGAACTCTGTGAAATCGCTGCTCTCTGAGGCTGTTTCCCATTCCTCGTTGGCCTGATCAGAGTTCTGGTTAGAGACGTCTGGAGATTTGGCACCCCCAGCTGGGTTATGGTTGTGATGGTGTTGAGGGTGCGACTGGGAGTTGCCCTGGTAGTGATGGTGGTGGTGGCTATTGAAATTTTGGTTTCCACCCCCAAGGTTGCTGCTGTTATTATTATTGTTAGAAGTTGCGGACACGCTGTGTTTTGCATTTGCAACAGCTGCATTGGACACGTTGGGAGTGCTATTGGTTTCTTGCAGGGAGTTCTGCAAAGGTGAAGCAGACCGCTGCTGTTGTCCGGCTACGACTTCAATAATTCCACTGCTTCCATTGATGCGGGCTGCATTCTCTCGCTCTTGCTTAAGCCTGCGGAATCTGGGAGGCTTGTCCTGTTGATGCTGAGATCGCCCATGGCGTCTGCGACGAGGGGGGCGCTCAAATCCCCTGTTAGGGAAACCTCGTCCGTCGGGGGCAGACAGAGGAAGAGTCTGAGCAGGAGTGCCGGTGGAATTTGGAGGAACATTACTTGAGGACAGTGGGGCTCCAGCGCTTCCATTCTCAGTGGACCCCTGCTGGACAGCCGTAGGCACAGAGGGATTAGGTGCGGAGGGATTTGCACTTTGACTCTGCGACGGATTCTGTTCTGCAGCTTTTTTCTTGTCGACATTGGCTCCACGGCCTGAATCTTTAGAAGGGGGTGGTTGTGAGGACGTCTGTTGCTTTCGCACAGTTGCAGACTTTGCAGACCAGCCATGAGAACCAGAGCCAGGTCCAGATCTGTGCCCACCAGACACTCCAGCGTTGCCTCCACTTCTGTGGAGACCTCCTCCAGCACCACCACCACCTCTGCCACGCCTAGAGGGCACTCCCCTTGGTGTGAATACTCTTGTCTGGGAGTTTCTGATGGGAGCTGAAGATGATGAAGGGCCTGTTGTAGGGTTCTCTCCTCCGACCCCAGTCTTGGTGTTTAGCTTACGGTCTTCTTTGTCAGAGTGAGCAAGATCACTACCGGCACTCTCACTGCCTGTTTCAGATCCCCGCTGTCTCCTCCTCTTTGGCACCTCTTCATATTCAGAGCCTTCACTTCGAGTCTCACTTCGGTTTCTGGCACGACCTGGGTTTGGCTGAGAGCCCCCATGTCCATGCCTACCACTACCAGAAGATGCCTCTCGCTTGTATTCTTGATTAGAAGGTGCATGGTGGTAGCCACTGTTGGGAGCTGATCTATAATCTCTGCTGCTCCGCCCACCTGCTTTGCCACGGCTGCCACCACCTGCATTGCCAGTGTAAGTGCCCCTGTAGCCTCTGCCTCGGCCGTAGAACTCTCCCCTGCCACGGTTGGATCGACTACCTCTGGATGAAGATGCATGGTAGGTTGTGCTCCCTCTTTCAGCAGAATGGTCTCTTTCCCTCCTGGACTGTGGAGCTGAAGAGCCAGAATTCTGAATAGAGCCTTCTCCGTTTTTGGATCCTTTACCTGTACCCCCAGTGTTACCTCGCTCCTTTCCACCACTTCTGGGTTTATTTGATGTGACTGCATCATCTTTCCCACCAAGTACTGAGGAGCCCTGAGCCCCAGAGGTGGTTACTTGTTTGGTTGGGGTCTGGCTAGCATCTTGTTCTTTATCTTTACCAGAGCCTCCAGTGGGCTTTTCTCCGCCTCCTTCACCACCCTCTCTTTTCATCTCTTTAAGTACTGGTCTCTTAATGGGACCTGCTCGCTTGGCTGTGGTGCCATCTGACTGAGTAAAGGATTTGTTATCAGCTCCTTGATTTGCAGGTTCTTCAATATTTCCACTCATTCCAGAGCCCGGAGCCTTTCTGTTATGGGTTGAGCCCCCACTTGCGCTACTGCTACCAGGCCTCGGGCCCCAGTGTGTCTCAGTTTTGTGCTCCCGACTGCGAGGGTTGGCTTTAGGGTGGTGCTGCTGCACAGAATGCTGCTGAGGCTGATTTTGTGCATTTCCTATTTTCTCATGTTTTCTTCCTGAATTATGAGCAGATCCAGTATCATGTTCAATCGGTGGTGGGACCTGATTGTGTAAGGACTGTTTTCCACTACCATCTTCTCTAGCTGAGGAAGATGATGATGATGAACAGGAAGGGGAAAGGGACAGCTGATGGAGTGGAGGTGAAGGGTCACTCTTTTTTGGCTCGCCCCCTTTTTCTCGTTCTCTACCATTCTCTTGCTTATGAGGATGAAGAGAGAAATGAGGGGCATGAATAGGGGGACCATGGTGTAGATGCGAGTTGGTCTCCAAGGCAGAATGATCTGAACGACCATTACGGTCATAATGGGGATGTGGAGTCCCCCAGATCTGGCTCTGTTGACTACTCTCCTGGTGGCCAAATCCATGCAGTGTCCCTCCACTGCTGGCCCTTTGCTGCAAGTGGGAGCCCATTCTAGATCCATTGTCAGGGTAGCTACTATAACCTCCTCGCCCACCCATAAAGGGCTGATGATGGGCATGGTGGCTAGCACCCTGGCCCCCAACTTGAATCCCAAGAGGTGGTGGAGTTTGGTTGGATGAGCTAGATGGAGAGCTGGGTGGCTGAATGGGTGCTGTGCCTCCCTCCCGCATAAGTACTGGAGGAGTGTCACTTCTAGAAACATAAAAAAAGAAGAAGAATGTATCATGCTTCTGAAGTAAATAAAAAAAAAAACTAGAATTAAGAATTTGAATAGAAACTGATTTAAACAACAACTTTGCTTTTATTTGTATTGTACTGATGTTTAAAACAGCTTCTAGTTACCTTTGACCTTTGCCAGCCTCCTCTTCCTCGACAGCTTTCTGCCGCAGGGGGGAGCTTAGACCTCGACCCTCAGTACCACCTGGAAAAACATCTGGTCCCCAAGCCAGTTTGGGATCCATTGGAGGTGTGCCCCGATGAGGATGAGGGGGTCCACCATGCTGCTGCCTATCAAACGGATCTGACCCAGAGCCACCTGAATCAGAACGCTCTCGACTCAACATCCCTGAAACATAAAAGCCCTTATAATCTCTGGACACCAAGAATGTCTAATACTCAAAGTTCATCTCGGTTATTTACTAACCAGAAGGATGCATGCTGGGAGTGTAGTAGTCCATGGGTGGGGGACGTCCCTGCATTATTCGGGGGTCCATGTAGGGCATCATCATCCAGCGGGGATCAAAGTTCATAGCCAGAGGCGGAGGACGTCCCATTGAGCCAGGAGGGTAAAGGGTTGGCTGTTTGGGTCCAGACTGTGGTGTGGTACCGGGAGAGGGCCCCTGCTGATTTTGAGGCTGGGACTGGAGCTGATTTTGGGCAACCTGGTTATGTTGCTGCTGTTGCTGCCACTGCTGCTGCTGTTTGAGAAGTTGCTCCTGTCCACAAATGATACATACCACATATTATACAAAAAAATATGTTTTTATGTTTGTCCTACTTTAATCCTAGTACCTGAGTATAGAGACATTTTTATGTTTGTTAGTATATAAAAAAACAAAATAGAAACACTCCTACTAGCTAGCTTACTCCTACTACAATATTTAAATCAATGTAACACCTCTATGAAAATATTGACGTGTCTAATCAAAAAACAGTTTAAAGGGATCAAAAGTTCAAAACTTCTGGGATATCATTTGTTTAATACATAAACTGAAACAATAATTGTGAGAATCAAGTTCATAGTATATTCATTAATAGATGTAACTTTTTCCATATTTAACAAAACATCCAACAACAAAAAAACAAACCTGTTGTTGCCTCTGAAAACGAGGAGGAAGCGATTTTTGATACTTGGAAAAGCCCTGTCCAGATGGACCACTTCCCTGTCGTCCTGTTCCACCAACATTTTCAACCACCTTCACCGTGTCATCTCCACCTCTAGTGCGGATATGCATCACAGGCTCCTCCTTAACATCTCCAGGCACTGGGACATCCAGGGTTTGTGGATGCTGGGTAGGTTGTGGCTGTAGAGCCTGCTGAGACTCTGAATGAAGAGGAAATAATGTCTTACTTATTGCAATTAAAATTTTTTTTAAACAAATACTGTAATCTGCTCATCTTCTACTATAAATTCACCAAGAAAGTTTCAGAATGATGAAGAAATATATTGGCCATTAAATAAAAAAAATAAATAAAAAAAGTAGTGTTTTAACTATTTATGGAACACTAACCAGTGTTGGAGTCATGGCTGCTGTTACTGCCAGCTCGCTGTCTGTTATTAATATTCAATCCTAGTGTTGCACCGCTTCCCTGAGAAGATGATAGAGGAGCATCTTCAATGTCCACACAGGGTGATGATGGCTGACTGACATTGGGAGATGAAGCAGGTGCAGACAAGGAAGGACTAGGACTGTTGGTTGGAGCATCACTGGGTGTGCCGGGTTTCACAGTCTGTTGCTGCTGCTGTTTTTCATCAAGTCTTTTCAGCTTCTCTGCACAGGCAGCACGACGCTCCTCCTGCATCCTCCGCTCCTCTTCTTCACGCCGCCGACGGGCACGCTCTACTGCAGCAGAGATCTCAGTTGATGACTGCTTTCTCCGTTGCCGCCACGTCTCATCCTCATCCTCACCCTGTTGCTGAGGATTCAGGGTGTTGGAGGGAGGAGGGGTCGGCCCACCAGGCACTGCCCCCGTCTGCTGCTGTGCCTGGGCACCACTGGGCTTCTGGGGCGCTAGGATAGGGCCTGAGATTGGCGACTGGTTCGAAGGCCGGTCCTGTTGACAGAAGGCGGTTTATTAACTACAGTTCACCAATAGAACCACCACCTCCTAAATCACCAACATGCTTTTGCTAGTGCTTCATGTTGTATCCGTTCATTTTCTTGGACTCTTTCCCCATGTACCTGGCGGTAGTAGGAGTAGGGCCCTTGTCCAAGAAGTGGACCTGGTAGGGGGGAGGGCTGCTCCCTTGGGCCAACTAATCCAGGCCTACGCCCCTGCATAGGGGTACATGTATCAATCAGCGAGTCATCCAGGACAAACCACAAGCATCTTCCTGTCCTCACAGTGACTGCGCATTATTTGGCAAAGGCCAGTGGACACCAAGGGCTTGGACCTGGATGAGGAGATAAGATGCATACCTGATAAGATCCTGCATTTGTCTGACTGCTCCAGCTGCTTCCACCCTCCTCGGCCCAGCCTGGCTTGCTGGAGGGGGACACTGAGCCATCTTCAGCAGAGGACGGAGGGGTGCGACGCGAATCCCCTCCACTGTCAGATGCCCGGGAACGTGAAACAGGTGCAGGTGCATCTTGGGATCTTTGCAGCTGCCTTGACTCCCTGTTACAACAATATATATAAAAAAATTTAAATTCACTTCAGTGTCCAAAAAGTTTAATTAATCAGCCAATGGGAAAACATTTTGGAAATGCTTACCGGGTTCCATTTTTGTTTTCAGACCGTTCCTCTTCCCCATCATCTTCACCTTCATCATCGCTGAACTTCAACTTTGCGGAGTAGTCAATTTCTTCCTGTGCTCCTGCAAACAAAGCAAATAACAAAAAAAAGTTTACTACACTGTTGTTATACGTCTTTTCTCTATACCAATATTGAATAAGCAATAAAAATGCTGGATTAATTTTTTTTCCCTTCACTAATACTTAGCCATTGTTATTTGTTAATTAACCACACAATAGGCGAGTTAGCCAATTAGTGCCAGAGTTATTGAAAGCATTTCTCTTACCAGCCCAGCCCTCATCTCCATCATGGTCCAGCTCATCCAGCTCCTTCAGGTCATCCTGTTTGAGGATGGATGGGCGTTTCACCACTTCACCCCGGGGGCCTCCAGGCGGCCGCCCATCTGGCCCTACTCCACCCTGTGACCGAGAAAACCTGGCAAGAAGTAGTTGGAAGAATGTTAGGAAAGCCCCCTGGATGACGATGGAAAGAAACATTAGGAGATTAATTACTAGTATAAATATTCTTACCTAGGAGCCTCATTAGGGGGTGGGTACCTAAACGGTCCCTGTGGACCATAATGTGTTGGGAAGGGCAGGTATGGTGGATACATCTAGAGAAATCACCCAGAAAGAACAGAAAGGCTGTGAATGCACTAAACAAATCAATCACAGTTTTAGACATTCTCTACAGGTGGGCAAAAATGAAAATGTTACAAAACTTACGAAGGGAGGCATAATGCCTCTGTAAGGCTGGAACTGCGGGCCAATAGGTGGCTGGGGGAGGGGAAGTGCGGGGTTGCCGGTTGGGGAAGTTCTAGGCGGCCCATGAGAAGATGCATTCTGCTGTGGGATGGGAGGGGCCCCAGCAGCACCCTCCATCACCATGGCTCCCCCAGTACCGCCCTCCGCACCTGCCTCCCCAGCCAGGGTGGGTGCCAATGCCCGGCCCCCACCATCCCGCCAGCTTGTTACGTCTGGAAATTAAATAAAACAATTATTAATTGAGAAACTGCTAAACACCAGTACAAATCAGATGCACCAGAATATAACACATAACATGAATACCACATGCTCCAAGACACAAATCACAGCAACAGTTCTCGAAAGAAGAGAAGGGCTATTATGCTTACTTTGGGGGCGGAGGCTTGGTCCTGGCCCATACCACTGATCTGCAGTGGCCTGTTCTTTGCCAACTCTGTCCGGGTCTCCAGCTGCCTGCAGGGTGGGAAATTCCTCGCGAGAGAATGGCGATGGTTGGTTTGATCCCTTTCCACCTGTGAAGAAAAGGCAAGGGAATTGAATATATTTCATGCATAAAGGAAGATATTTTATTACAAATGTTACTTCTCTTGTCTAAGTATGACAAGATCAGCAGTAGTTTTACAGAAAGTGTTCACTGATACTTTGAACTGAAACAACCGTAACTTCAGATTTATTGACATTCCTTAATAGGAAATGTAGTCATTAGGCCTAACTAGAGAATTTGAATAACAATTGATTGATTTCAAGCTCATCACCCTAAATTTGTTTTATGCAATACTGCTACTTAAAAAGTCTTATTTTTAACAAATATTTTATATTGGAAACCTTCTTACTACCTTGAAACTGTAGTCAACCAATCTCATAATGTTTTACTTTTGAACACTGTACACTGGGCTGTCATCTGTATGCATGTTCTCCGTACTGTATCTTACCATCTCCTTGTACTCCATGTGTAACACTGGCCGGAGCCCAGGACCTTGGCCCTGCGGCTAGAGCTTGAGTTGGGGCCTAAGATACAAAAAGAATTGTGAAGAACCAAACAATGTACCAGAGTAACAAAAATAATAAAATTAAATAATGTACAGTTAAAGTGCCCAGAAAATGACCTTTCATGCAGCTGCAGGAATCAGAAGTTGTTTGCCTACATTGGACATTTCCACATTCCCTGAACCCTCTATTGTTGCAATGTTATGTCTTGTGATTATATGTTTTATGTGCTTTTGCTGAGGTATTTTTTATCCCTGATCGCACACTGCCCACTGTACAGTCTGTACCCTCGTTTTCCTAATGTATCTTATTTTATTATTTTTCTATGATGTTGCCGGTATGGTGGCTGCCGTCGCGACTCTGTGGTCACAGAAATCATTTCACTGCATATTGTACTCTGTACAATTGTGTATGTGACAAATAAAATTTGAATTAGAATTTTGAATTTGAATCTGAAAGTGCACTGTGTATAAACTTATTGTCTCTCAAAAGAAAGAGTCCACTCAGAATCACGGAAATGCGTCCCAAGCCATTTCATGTTGACGTCAAATTATTTCCCGCCCACTTGTTAAATATAAAATTCTAATTCATTCTTTCACACTAGCTCACAAACACTGCTTTAAAAGAAATCGACCAAATCACCAGATAGATTTGGAAAAATTAATAGTTGAATGATTTGTTTGGAAGTTGTTGAACAAATGAGTCAAAAAATAAGTGCAGGAAATAAGGAAATAAAAGTGCTTTTTGACCTTGCAGGCATGTCAACCTGTTGTGTGGTACTCCAAAACCAAAATATTACCCATAATAGGGGCACTTTAAGCCAAAAATCCTGAGTTCATTGACATTAACATGTTCAGAGGTACATGCCTACCCATACAACAAACTACAGCTACAGTGAGACGTTGGCTTTATTAGCTCAGCCTAAGTCAAGCCAAGCCATAAGTGCATAATGTTGGAGATTACTCATGTTTGTTTGTGTGATGGCACCTCTTGAGCTGGGGGTGTTCTCGGCACGCTCGGCACAGAAGTCTGTGAGACCACAGGCTGCTGCGACTCCGGCTGCGCTGCTGACAATACATCGGTACTACAGGGAAAAATCAAAACAAAAACAACAGACATTAGATGGCAGGAATGGACATGTATCCAATCAGACTGCATTTATAAACAGAAGAGGGTGGAAGGTCTCCAAAGATAATTATGCCTTTGCCTGAGTTTTCTGCAATCTAATTCAAAACCAGACCCATTAGGATATTTCTATACAAACAAACTGATTTAAGAAACTGGGTGGTCTATTGTGAAATGCACCATTAGAGCACATTGTCAGTAAATCAAGTGCAGACTGTTATACTGATGGTGATGGAGTTGGTGGGGGTTTTACATTTATTGCATATTAAATTACACAAAGAATAATGTAATGTAGCTGCCTCAGAATTAAACACGCCTAACCTCTTTGGGTCTGCTTGTTCCTGCTTGCTTGCCCATCCTGTGCCGTCTTTGGGAACGAGCGAGACGTTGGGGTCGTTGCCTTTGTTCTCTGCCTTCAAACTAGGCAAGCTGGCTGGGGGGGGCATGCGCCGTGCAGAGGCAACTTTACCAAGAGACTGCAAGCCATGACGAGGGGCAACTGAAAGTAGAAGTGTGACAGGAGGAGTAAATAAACAAGTGCAGAAACCTAATACCGTCTTGAGGGACACAGTCTGAGACTAAGCAGGAGAGACTGCCGCATGTGCAAGACCATCAAACTCCCTCATCCATTATGGCTTAGGAATGCTTGGCTGGACAGTGAAAGGAGCAAGACTATCTTGTGTGGATTTGTTTCAAGTGGTTGACTCGAAATTGACTTGAGGTCAAAAATCCCACTTTAACACTCTCACGACAGACTTGGCCCATGCAAAATAGGTTGAGCATTGCAAAGAGCAGTATCTGGCGGTTCAGAAGCTGAAAAACACATCTGTCCTGACTCTCAATCCCCTGTTTGTTCCCTGGAACCAAGCAGCCTGAAGTGCTGGGAGAATTGTATTTTGGAAAAGAGGGACAGCTGCTTAGAGTTGGTAGTTTAGCTACTGAATAAAACATAAGCAGGAAAACAAGGAACACAAGAAGAACTCTGTCTTAGGTCAAACCTCAAAAGTTCAGCGAGCTGCCCTGGACAATGCTGACACAACTGGAAACAGTTTAAATAACAATAGCCTGGATCCAGAGTGGGATTTAAGAAACTTAGAAATCAATGAACATGAACCGGCTTTGTTTCAGAAAGGTCAGACTAATTATATTATTAGACTGCACACTGCAAAGAACTACATTGTTCTAATTGCCTTAAGCAATTGCTGTTTTACAAAGTTGTGACAAATCCAATCAAAAGGGAACAGACGGCACAACAGCCATCACCTACTGCTAATACATGAAGTGTCCTGCAGTGACAATCCAGTGCCCTATGAGGATTTCAAAGATGCAGAAATAAAAAGATGAAATCACAAAAGTAAAAATTTACAGTGTAACAGAATGCGAATGAATTTCGTACATTTCTGTACACTTAATTTAATTAGACAAGCGTCTATACAAATACAGGGCAAAGACTGCGTGACTATGTGAATGAGCTTGTAACTCTCATGGTATTTTCGGAACTGTCAAATAAAAAAGAAAAACTATTGTTGAAATTATTAAATATTTATTGTATTACATTTTAAAAGAATAATTAAATTATTCATCTTAAATAACTTTATTTGATTACTACCAATTTTTAAATTGTAATCAGCCAAACACAATATTTGCAAAATTGTAACATTTCATAGGGTCCGCTTACTGTAAAATTGTTTTATAAAATTATTTAATTGTTAACTGTTTATCTATTCATTTGTTTAGAAAAGCTTTTTTATTTAGGTTTAAAGAAACCACTTGAAAAGTAATCCAGAAAAATTAAAACAGAATTTCAGAAATATTACATTGTTGTTGAATTGTATAAATTTTAATTAAATATTTTTTTTGATCACTAAAAAAATACAATAAATGGAAAAAATTGGAAACTGGGAGTGGGTGGAAATCAATGACAAAAAAAATAAAATACAATCCCCATGGAATAGAATTTCCAATCTCATTCTATGTGCTGTATTTCTTATTTAAAAAAAATAATAAAAATTCAACGTGAAGAATGTGTTCAGAATTGTGAACAAAGAAATGAGCATTAGAAAAGTTAACGAGGTCCATGTTGATTTAATGCTGACATGACTTTAACCAAGAGCGTCTATATACAAACAGATAGGGACGAATTACTTCAAACATAAGCTTTAACTTTAATTAAACTTACCAACAGGCTTCTGTGCTTCAAGGCTCTTTCCTTTGTAGGTATCAAACAGGTTGAGAGACGCATACTTGGTTTTGCCATCCTTCCCCTTTGCCGTTTGCCCAGAGCGCTCTGACATTGCGCTGTACGCTCATTGAGTATGGTGAGTCCTGAGACTGACAGAGAAAGAGAGAGTGAAAAAAGAGAATGTGATGCTAAGGACGACGGGTGTCCCCTTTCAAGCGTTCCCATCTTTTTGTCAATATGAAAATGAATGCTAAAATTAAGAGTCAAACTTAGGCATAAAAAGAAGGGTTTTTATTATTGTTTATGTTTTACTGAAACAAACCATATTGGCAAATACTATATACAGGACCCCAATCTCTAATGTAATTTCTATGGGGTGTTGTTTTCTGATAATCCTGTCACACAGATTGCAGCTACAAAATTAATTAACTTTACATGAGTGTGGATATTCTGAAGACAAGAATGTTTTTAGGATTTTTGAACAATGTCTCTGAAAAAGGGGATTGAACACCATTAAGAAAAAAAGTCAGTTCTTCTATTATAGATAATGTTTATGCCTAGTTTATTATAAGCTATATCTGCAGTTAGCCAATATCAGCCGGAAAATAAGTTCTGAAAGCAATTTCAATGACATTTAAATGTAACGATTATTAAAATCATGTAGTTACATTTACAATACTTGAACTGGCCTTAAATCTAAAATGATGTCAAATAGACATCATAAAAAGTACAGAGCAGAACACAGTCTCCACCATGTTGCCATCAAATGCCAACTTGCTACTGTAAACAAAAGCTCTCAATTCTCTCCCCACCGGAGTCTGTTTTCAAACTCAATTTAATGAACAGTGCTACAAGTAAAAGTGGATATTTTTTTAACTTGACTTGGCATCTTAAATTTGGTGCTTATGTGCCAGACACTGTGACAGACATACACATCTGTCCAGCTGCTTTGCCTAGAAAAACAATAGAAAAGTAGTGCAACAGATTTGGAATGGAAAAACTGCATTCAGTGTGAATGACGAGACAACTGCACAAAGGTACTACAGCCTATTAAACAGAGATAAATAAGAATAGGCATATAAATGAATGTAATACAACTAATTTTAGATATCACCCAGGACTTTATTACATTTAACATCTACAGAATTACCTGTAAACACAATTCTAAGGGATTATCCTGAGTGTTCCAAGTTATTGGTTATTAACATTAGCTTAACTCATACTGACACCAGCATGGGTTATTCCTTAAATAGCTGAGCCTTCATTTTGGCATATTAAAGGAAAATCTTACGTTTTCAAGTTCTCATTGCCATTATGCTTTTCTCAAAGCATAAAACATTTTATTAAGGTTATGGCTTCTTCACAAAGGCACAATAATTATTACAACACTGAGTTAAGGCTGATAACTGATCTCTTTATAGTCTAGGTTCAACTACGCACAGATTCTGTTAAAACAAGTGAGAAAACCAATATCAATTCAATACACGCAATACAACCTTAATGTTTACTGGCGATTCACTGCATTCTTGATTTCACAGTTCAGTTTGTTTACATGGGTCTCTCTAGGTGTCATCCTCAACCAACTCAAATCAACAGTACCCAAAAAACTATTTTCTTTACTTAATGGTCTCCTTCTGTACAGTAAGCCATCAGACAACTGCTCATTGATTCATGAAGTCAGACTTGAAGTCAACAAACCCCATTAATGACTTTAGCACATATTTTTTAAAGGCCAGAAAAAGGCAATTGCGACTGGTGTTACCATGGTGATGCATTATAAATGTTGTTCCTCTGTTTCTGCCTTGCAAGGGGTTGCATCCATAGCAACACCAGGACTGTCTTTACTGCTAGCCAGTGATGGCCACTCAACTCACAAACATTCATAAAATCTCTTACTTTAAAATAAACAGAAGATGACTGCGGTCTTGTATCAAACACTAGCCTACATCTTACCACCTGTAGATTAATAATCATGAAGGTACACACTCTGTTACAAAGCAACATTAAAAAACAGCTTGTTGCTGCTTATTTCCCAATAGTTTTCATCCATTTGGACAACAGAGATTCTCCACAAATTAATCAAAAAGGTTAAAAATCAATTAAATGTAAAATTATTTAAAATGTGCAGTTTTAACAGGAAATAATACAAACATGCTGATGCAAAAACCTTTTATTTGGTAAATGGCAGGTTATCTGTCTGTAAAAAATAAAATAAATTGTTAAAGTTGTAGATCTGTAAAATAAATAAATAAATAAAACATATTTAACAATTTTAAAAGATCTACTGGGACATCTCGTCATTTTACACTAAAATACTAATTAAAAATTAATTATTTTTATGATTTACAGTGAAAACCTGTAATCTGACATTCCCACAAATCAGTTTATTTAACTTACATTAAATCAATTATGGTTATATAATTTTTTTTTCAGTAAATTGAATCAGTGATCATAACAAAAAAAGCTGAAAATGCTAACTTTTGAAAACAGGTTTCAAAAGTGCAAGTTTGTAAAAATGACAAAGTTAGCTATAAAAGTGTGATTTTTGTGCAAACGGTGATGTCATAAACGTGTATAATGTGGAATAAACATCGGCTGTTTCTCTCCTCAAAATGTTCTTGTACTTGTTTCAATTCAAGTTGTGGGTACTTCAGATGTTCTAGCAATCACAGCTGCCATGTTTACTGTAAATTTCACTGTGTTTCTTCAACACACAGTGTGACATTCAGTACGACACAGAATGTTAAAAAGCCCTCTTTATGGTCGGATAACCATTATCAATCCTACAAACAATTACAACCATAGGCTTTGCCAAAATAGAGTACTTAGAATATTTGGACCATTCTCTATTTTTATGATAACATATTCTTAAACGTTTTGCATAAGCCATGGCAAACATAAAGCATCACTGCACCATGGGCATAATTTATGATCAGTACTGTAGTAACTAGAGATTTGGGATGGTTTTGTCTCTCTCAGAATGATAAATTATTCTTAAAATATTTGCGTTTTAAAAAGTTTTTTTAATCATTTTTTTTATTACCTTACAATAACAATAACTACAGTAAGTGTTAATTTGGCGGTAATACTGTACAGGACAACAAAAACAGCATCTAAATAATGTTCAAAAACAAAAATGCACCAACATGAATAATAAAAGCGCCCAATCCGTTAGTGAAGAGCACAGTCCTTAACCGTCCAGCTTCTCTATTTACCACACAAACGCTATCCCAATGCATTTCACATCACTGTCATTGATTGGGGCAGATGCAGATTAGGAATAGCAGCGATGGCCAGTTGGCAAAGCCTGTAAAATAATCTCTACGCAACATGAAGCAGCGCTGGCGAACAGGAGCTGCGTAGAGATTATTTTACACGCTTTGCCAACTGGCCGTATGGGCAACTGAACAGCTTTACACAAAACGCTTAGATAAATCATCTAACCTTACTAAAAGCCCGGTTTCTGATATAAAAACCAAATGGGTGGTATATTGTAAGCCCGGTGAACTGTCTGTTTTGACTGTTAACTAACGTTAGCTTCTTGGAGCCGCGGCCTCCATGTTTCGTGCTGGGAGGAGGGGGCAGACCTATAGGTTTCATAATATACATAACTCCAAAACAACACATCACTTCAGACAGGTGTGGTGATCTACCCATGGACTAGATAAACCGGAGAAGGTAACAAATATAACGCAGAGAAAAAATGGTCCGTATAATTGATGCTGCGGGTTTGACTAAAGGATTTGATGGCGAGAACAAAACAAAATGGCGGCGGTGAAGTGAGGCCAGAGCTACAAGCACATTAGCATCGGGATTTGTGACGATTTAACAACACGGGCTTCATCTAGAATCCAAGATCAAGGATTTTAGAGTGCGATTGAATATATGTTTACGCAAACAACTCAACAGTAGCTTTGATTTGAACCAAAACAATGCACTTGTTTCACATACAGTCTCAGTCAAGGCACGTCTTGTGGATTTCTTCTATCTAAGGCGTACTAGTTTAAATCATCATGAACATAAAACTCGCTAAAATGGCTAGCGGTCTAAATTGAAGACCTCATAAGATCTTATTTAAAAACAATGTTGTACATCCTGAAAAGGATGTGAGACACACACACACAAGCTATGCTGATAGCATGCTAACGTTAGCCGACACCGACCGATGAAAAGCAGGACAGCTGGACCCCAACACTATGGTCACAAACACCGCTATAATAAAACCTCTTTTGGGAACTCGAATGGTCATTCGACACAGCTACTAACCTGGTCTTGTCCCGACTTGTCTCGAGGTTGTATCGTTGAGTTATTAGCAATAATCGTGCACTAGCTACCGTTAGCACAAGCTCTTACAAAAACTCAAAACAGGATTATGTGTTGAAGAGATCTGATGAGGATTGCTGAGGGCGGATGTGTGTAGTGAAGCTTACTTGTACTCCTTTTTCTTTTTTCCAGAAAACAAATGAAAAAGGAAAAATAAAATAATATTGCGGGGGGTCGATCCGTCACTATTAGAGCCGTCAACGGCTTCTGAGGATGGTAGCGCAGAGAGGGGCGGATGCGAGTGGAGGGGGCGGGGTTACAATAACATAATACGTTCCAAACTTGTCTCTTGGCCAATCAGATCATATATGTTAAAATATAATTTTTATACGTAAAGAACGCCTTTCGCTCAGTGATAGAAGTCCACAAGAATGACCTGAGAGGACAAGGCTTGCACGAACAGGTGTAACTTGATCAAATCTTCACAGTCAGCGTAATTATTTTATTAAAGATGATTCACTTTAAATGTTTTACACTGTAAACAAAACCTAGTGGTTTGATAAAACTATGGCATTGTTATGGCATGTTATTATGTTTTCATCGTATTACAACTAATGTGGAGTACCATGTAAATGCTATTGTTTATGACTACTCATTTAAGTACGTCTACCATGGTATATATTAAAGTACTATAATACTGCCACAGTACTTTTAAACCAGTTAAAAGTGTTAGAGAACATCGGCAGAATAGTAACAAGCTACAAGTGATGAGTAGGACATGGAATAGGCCTATAATAAAAGATAACAGACTGCCATTTTCATTTATCATTTGAACAAGTAATGTGTGACCCTGGACCCCAAAACCAGCCATAAGGGTAAATTGTTTTACATTGAAATTTGTAAATAATCTGAAAGCTAAATAAACACACTTTCCATTGATGTATGGTTTGTTAAAATAGGACAATATTTGGCAGATACAATTATTTTGAATATCATATAGTAAAAACAGTTATAATGTTAAATATTATTACAAAATAAAATTATTAATTATTTTCTGTTTTACTATATTTAATATGTATAAAATGTAATTTATTCCTTTGATGAATTTTCTTCTTCAGTGTCCAATCACTGACTGCTAATTTTGTGTAAAAAAACGAAACAAAAAAACATATACTCTTCTTATCATCTGTTATTTTTATGTATTTATTTCGTCGCTTGAGGTCAGTAAGTGTGTGGAACCATCACAGAAAATCGGTATCATAAAATCATAAATGTACAGTTGCTGTTCAACTGCTGGTTGGATTGCGATATACAGGTGATGCATCATAAATGATGACTAAAAACACTAATAAAAGCAAATTGTTTATTTGTTTGTGTGACTCAAAAACATGGGTAAAACAACCATTGCTATGCAGTTTTGTAATTCAAAATATTTGTACATTTATACTAGTGCTTTTGTCTTAGTCACAACTAACACACCTTTGCTTTGTCATTGTGATCCTGTGCGTGCTTTATTGATTTCAGACTTACTCACACTAATCCAATGATTAGTAAATGAATGATTAAAAAATAAATCAGATGCGTGTACAATTAGAAAATGTTTTGACAATGTGCAAAAAAACAGAGAACTCTTACATATCTGTGTGTTTATTTTTCATGTCATTAGAATTGGAGTTTTACTTTGGCCAACAATACATTAGAGAGTGAATTTCAAATCCAGATTACTCATACAGCCGTGGCCAGATGTATGAACACCCTTATGAATAAAGAAGCCTGTGAACACAAATATTCATTGTTAATTCTTTTGATCTCCTATTCAAACAATTCACAAAACCCCAACCTTTCATTGAAGTAAAAAACAAATTAAAATGAGGGGAATCTCATTATAAAATATTTTTCTAATACACATTGGCCAAGATTATTTTATTCAATACGTTTTTTAAAACCTCTATTTGCCAATTAAGCCATCAGCTCTGAGTTTTCTCCTATAATGCCTGATGAGTTTGGAGAACACATGACATTTCAGATGTTTTTAAATCTAAGGTCCATGTTCAGGTACTCTCAAGTTTACCCCACTCATTTTCTGTAGAGTTCAGGTCAGGGAACTGGGCCTTCATTTTATAGGTAACACTTTAGAATAGGTAACACTTGTTAACTATTATCTACGACTTTCCCCTCAGGGATGTAGAATAAGACATTAATATATGCTTAATTAGCACTAATAAATATTCTAATAATATGCATGCTAATAGTCAACTAATATGTGTAACCACAAAATAAAGTGTTACCAATGTTTCTCGAGACTAAACCCAAGTCTAAACGACTTTCTGCAGTTCTCCAGCTGTGATCCTTGAAGAGTCTTTGGCCACTCACTCCTCCTCACCTTGCTTTAAGACAAAATGATAGATTTGTACAATTTTCTGCTGATTGGAAAGTCTTAGTTGTTGTCCTGATGGTAGAAATATTCATTTTCAGTGCTTTAGATATTTTCTTACAGCCATTTTCTAATCTTTTGCTGCACTATATGATTTTACTCATTGTGATGAATGATTAAGGGAATTGGGCCTTTGTTTTGCCACATATTTATATTCCTGTGAAACAGGAAGTCATAGCTGAAATATATAGTCAACCTGTTGTGTTAATGTTTTTTTAATGCAATGCAAATCCCCCCATTTTCAACTGTTTTACTATACTTGACGGTTTTAGTGAATCAAAAAAGGATTAATGATGCAGATTTATTTTTTTTACAGGCTTTTTTGTTCATAATTACCAAGGGTGTCACTAAATTTGGCGATGACTATATATATTTCTATTTTCTGCTCTAGGGTTTGTTACATGTTTCATCACAGTGTTTGACAAGTCAAAATATGTATTGAATCCATGTACAATGTTAAATGACAGTGATTAAGTGCTTAAGGCACATTCCATGCTAAGTACTAAGATAAAAAGGAAGCACTAAAAAGGAAATAATGAATAAATATCTTATAAAGGTTTTTATACTATAGAATCACACCATTTCTATATATTTTGTGAAGCTGATACAACAGAATCAAAAACAGCAACAAAACATAATGAAGCCTTTTGATTTTATTTACACACCCGAATATGTATAAAATGAGTAATAAGGAATATGCATACCAGCACTAACCATTGTCCAATTGAGTCTAGAGCACTTAAAATCATCAAAGGATCAAAAAGAAGAAATTAAAATGTAACAAAAGAAATTCAAACAAAGCTTCGTAATAAAAGTATTGAGTATTGATCGACAAATACCAGAGCAGCAAAACAAAAGCACATTCTGGATGTTTTATAAAGGTTAAGTCTGACCTCAACCTCATTCAACAAATGTGGAATGAAGTAAAACAGAGCATTGAGTTAAGGCCATGAAATATACATGAACTGAAAGCAATTTGCATAGGAATGTGCTACAGCAAGCATTTCACAGACACTGTGTAATGTACATATCTTTGATAACATTGTAGGGTAACATTGAAAAGAAACTCGATAAAGACAACAAAATAATTAGCTAATAGCATACTATTTATGTAATATTGCCTACAAAATAATTTTTAGAGAAGATGAGATGTAAAATGTGTTTATATTTCTACTTTAATATAAACAATGATATACTAATGATGATACTCTCATCAAATCTGGATGAAATCCTTAATATGTACCAACAATTAACCATCTCCAAACCATACATGTTTCCATACATAAAACACATTAAGCTTACTTGGTTTTTTTTTCTTGTTTAAATCTTGCTCTTTCTTGTACCATGCTTTTCATTATTTGCTCAGCTGGGGGAGCTCACGCTCCATCTCACGTCCCGTCACAGGCACTGATTTGATGGGTTTTCGCTAACACCTTTTACATTAAAGTTGATGTCCAGCAAGTAGCATGCAGAAACTGTTATCAAGGTAAAGTAATATTCATAACCTGTCTTTAGTCATCATTTAGTGTGTTGTTAGAGAGGTGACCAGCTTACAGTTCTAGTTACCTGAAATGTCTTGAGCTTCCTGGTCAAAAGAACTTTATATTGGCAAATATAATGTAGACGGGAAATAAGGGAGATTGTATATGAAGGGAAAACAAAAGCCTCCCAGAAGAAAAGTGTCTAAAGCTGTTGAAGTAATAGATAAAGCCAGACTGGAGCTTTCATTTTACGGTGAACATGGACCTGCACACAGCAATGGCTCAGCAGCACACAACTACCACCTCCTGGATTCCATATTCAGTGTTATGTAAATAACCATATGTCATTTTTTTGTATAAAATTTCTAGAGGCAAGGCCTCCTAACAATTAGCAAATAGTACTTACAAATAGTGTCACCACCTAGTGGCAGAGGTTGGTACCGCATGCTTATTTTTACAATAACAGACAAGAAAAATTAAAAAGAAGCATATTACATTATAATTAGTTTGCTTTCTAACAATTAGCTCGCGACAATACCCATACCCAATACCCAACTGACATCAGATGCTACGATTAGCAGCTAATCTTGTTAATTAAGCTAAATTCAATGACAGATTTTAGGCCTGTGTGCTTAATAAAATGTAAGAGATTGTTCTAATAGTAAATCTCTATTATTTTTTATGACTCGGCTTACATACATTAAGTGTTATTTTCACATTTCAAAGTCAATTTTACTTTATGTAGCAAATCTAAGGAGGAGCGTATCAACTGCAGCTGGGGCTGCATTAACTAATCAATCTCTTCAATTCATCCGTCAAATCAGATCCATCTTACCCACTATAAATAAATCCATTTCCTTCCCTTCCGCATCTCATCTTTTGTGCATGAACTGCCATCTTAAAGGAGAAGTTCCCTTTTAAAAAAACTTTCCCTGATAATTTACTCACCCCCATGTCATCCAAGATGTCCATGTCTTTCTTTCGTCAGTTGAAAAGAAATTAATGTTTTTGACGAAAACATTCCAGGATTTTCCCCCATTATTATGGACTCTATTGGGACCGAAACGGTTCAAGGTGCAGCTTCAAAGGGCTTTAAACTATACCAGACGATGAATAAGGGTCTTATCTAGCGAAACGATCGGTCATTTCCAAAATAAATAAAAAAGTTTATGTTTT
>JAUCNO010001135.1:105065-116302 GCA_032353835.1 Enteromius viviparus | reverse complement strand
TCATAGACAATCTGTTCACTTTTGGTTTCCACAACTTTTTCTCTGACCTCACGGAGTTTCTCCACAATGAAAATCTCGTCACGTAACTCACACAGGATAGCATCAACTGTACCCTGAATTCTCTGTGGATTTATCCTTAAACCACACCGGTTCAGTGTTTGAGCTATGATGTGTTTTAGCTCCGGTTTGATCAGGTTGCGTGTCAGTTCCTCAAAGTATGTGTTAAAAAAGAAAGCGCTGGGTTCAAACAGGCAGGAGTGTCTAAGCTGACTGGGGTGATCCACTTCACAACCCAGGCAAAGCTCCTTCAGTTTTTTGTTGATAACGTGTTCCAGTAGAACTACGATGGTACCTTTTATTATCTTGAAACCATCGGCGGGTATACAACCATCTAGCTCAACAATATCAGCATTGGATGCACCTCTAGATTGATCTTCAGAGCTGTCGTTGGGTTTAGCAATAAATGTTAAGTTACGACGTCCCAGGTCCCTGCAGTATTTATCCATCCATTCGTTGTCAAATATATGTGGGAGGGTCTCCATAGGCGTGACGCCTTCGTCAACTGACGTAATCTCCATAAGAGTCGCATCATCTATCTCCATAGACGTAGCGTTGTCGTCAGGTAAGGCAGGTAATGTCTCCGGGGTGTTGCTGTAGCAGCAGGGTGATTGAATTCCTTGAGTCCCAGTGGGGTCGTAGTAAAACAGCGGAGAGTATTGCTGCATTGTGCTTGCGAATGATATGTACCGTCCGTTATTTTCTGTATTTAATGGTTGAAGCATGTGGGTGGGGAAAGAAGGAGGTCCGAGTCCTTGGTTACGCCCTAATCAGAGTGGAATAATTTAACCTTTACAGAGGTGTAACGATCGAACATATGGCAGCTTCTAAACAAACTGTCAATGTCCATAAAAACATTGTCAATTGTACGCTTGTCTTTCCACTGAAACAAAAATCTCATGTTGTAGTCTCCATAATGCTCAGTCATCGGAATAGATCTAACACTTCCTACGAGTTTGCTCTTGTCATTGCAGACAAAAATATAGACATACTGACCACCAGGTTGGTCTCCATCACAACACCCAACCACCCTAAAGAGGGCGTTAGGAGACGTATCAACCATCTCTGGTTTGTACAGAGGACCATCAACATAACCACCGAGACCCTTCCAAATGTTATTGTAGAAGGTTGACCAGTCTTCGGGCGGTAAAAACAGATAGGAATCCTTGGAGGTAAAACTTTCTTCAATATCCCACGTGTAAAGTTTCACAGTCCGCGTTACTTTGTCAAACACATAACTTCCAGCGCGGCCTTCAGACATGTTGAAATCACCCCTCACAATGGTTGGATCTCCTTCCAGGAAATTAGTCAAACTAATGTTATACTTTTTCCTAGGTGCAAATGTCATCTCTTTTACCATTTCAACAGGTCCTCTTGCTGGAGAAATACACTGTGGCGTTCTAACTGATGTTGGTGTTTTTGGAGACGCTACTGCTTCCATTGTAACAGGAGAATGAAAATCTTACTTCCTGGACTTAACCTGAAAACAATCCCCATTTAAAGACAACCGTCAACCATTTATTATACATTCTTGAACATATGGTTTTCACTCTTTCAACTTTTGTCTCTTCATTCAAAGGTGTGAAGCCCGTCCCCCTCCCCTGAATCAAAGATCCTAAAACTTCCTGAACTACCAAATGGGGAAACCCCCAACCCATGTGAACAGGAAACCCACAGGTCAAACATATGGTCAGAAAAACAGGAAACTGGACACATCATGTACACCTGTCAGATACCATAAATGGGCATAGGGATCATAAATCAATCAAGATGACACTTGGTCCCTTATTATTTCTTCTAACTTAACTTACAACTATCAATTTGAAAAATACTCTTAAGCACTTATTATATCTCTAAACCTCTTTAATGCAAAAAAAGTTGCCTCTTTACCTAATTCTTTCACACCCTGTGCAGGCATGTCAGTGTTTTCTTTTCACCCTGATCTTGAATATCTTGTTTTTTACTCCCCAGGTTGGAATTTTTGTTAGTCAAAAAGAAGACAGGTTGTTGACAGCTTAGGAACATGAGTGCAATTGTGGAGAGTTAGACCAAGTTTAAGACTGTCAAGTAAAATACTTTCACTTTCTGATATACATTAGCATGTGATCTGAAGGAACAGGCTAAGTGTCTATATAAAGTCATACAGAGAATTGTCATTGCTATTCAGGAAATGGACAGACACACACATCAACTTCAACACTCAGGTTTGTTTCTATTGCTTAATAAAATTTGATTTATTTCATTTGCCATGATAGAGATACAGGGGTAATAACAATAACAGTAATAAAGCTTTTAAGAAAGCCTTTGAGCAACTAAATGTAAAACTGGCCACATTTTGAAAAGCAATCAGTGAATTGCTGCACATTAGACTGCATTTATTTGTTTAGACTATAAATCCTGTTAGACTGCATCTGCAACTAGTTCTGAGTCTCCAGAGTTCCTCATTTAGATGGTTCTTTTTTGTTCTCGTAGTTCACAACATTAAGTGATAAACAAAGAAAATGCCCTTTTGATTAAATTTAGGGCAATTGTATTTTACTGCAAATCTTTCAAGTCTTGGCTGTCACAAAAACTATTTTTTGAGGAGGTTACTAATGAAATAATAGATATGGAATAAGATATTTATTCAAACATATAGCACACTACACATCATACATACTGTAAGTAAGTAACAATGTGAACAAACTATTGTAAGTACTGTAATAGGCTATGGACACTGAATAACCTAGGTGACAAACTGCTATCTGCTATTGCTATCTTCTCATGGCTGATTGAATGTAAGTTCTTTCGTTTTACCATTACCATTGTTGTTTCTATGAACTCTTTCCAGTGAAATAATGACAGATCCTGCAATGGCATTGAAGAACAGCAAAGACGACGTCTACACAACTAAACAAAAGTCAAATCTAGATCTAGACAAGTGTTTTCAGTCTGAAACAAATAAACATGGACTTAACTCAGATTCTGCATGCCAAAGCATGGGTAAGACAATTCTATTTTATTTTACTTTGCTGTGCTGAATTAGATTTGCTTTTATGTTTAGGTGTTAAGTGCATGTCTTTGATGTTTTATAAAGATAACATATTTCCCAATCTGACGATTGTATCAACTGGAAACTCTGCGGCTGTTTGTTATGGACACGAAAATATTCTTCTTGGAGAAAAACAACCAAATATTGAAAATGCAGAAACATCCAGGATTGTTGCTGAACAAAGAAAGATAGCAGAACTTAATGTCTCTGTGATCAATATGACTGGCATACATGAAGCTGAACTTTACTTAGACTCTGTTAATAATGCCATTGGTCAACCGGTGAATGAAAACGAAATCCACGCCTTCATCTTTGTTGTCCGACTGGGTCAGCTAACAGATGCTGATAAGATGGGTCTTGAATGGCTTCAGAGAGTATTTGGTGATAAAGTTTTTCAGTTTGTGATAATCCTCTTCACCTATGAGAGAAAAGAAGAGTGTAACTCTATAAAAGATTACCTGAAGAGAAACCCCGATCTGCAGCAGCTGCTGAACAAATGTGGAGGAAGATATCAGACCTGTGATAAGATGATGAATGACCGATCGGAGATGAGAGAATTGCTTAATAAGATTAACCAACTGTTTATTAAGAACCAAGCGTGCTACACTGCAGAGATGTCCAATGCTGTTTTAAGAGATATAGAAATGCAACAAAAGCCTGAATGTGAAAGTGGTAAGCAAGGTTTGTTAGGTTTCCAATATCCATACAGTTACAGGATTGAAAACACTTGGGTCTGCATCTATGCCATCACACAACTGCATCACTAAATTAATGGCTCTCCAATACTGTTCAGTTTATTTTTACAAAATTATTTTCTTTTTACAACATTATGTTTGTTTGCCTGTTTAAACAACTGGATTGTGTTAAACGGATTTGAAACAGTTCTGTTTTGTTTTAACTCAATATTTTAATTTTGAAAGAACATAAATGATTTTACTTGTGTAACTAGGAAGTGGATTCCAGGGCTGGATAAAGATATTAAATCTTGAAATTAAATGTTATTTTTTGGCATTTTTTACTAAGATGATAAAATTGGGAGACTTGTTAATGTTTAATGCTCTTTTATGTTTATATTTAAAAGACCTTCTGCTATGTTAGTGTTTTTGGGGGATACCATTGTGATAAAGTGTAGAGCATGTGCTTGGACCTGCTAAAATGAATCAAAGCTGTTTTAATAGTAATAATAATTCTTTAGGCATGCCATGGATTTATCAATCCATCTTATGTTATGCACAACATCCTGCACTCAATTTATTTGTGTTCTTCCAATTAATTTTTTATTATTATTATTTATTTTTTTGAGTGCAGTTTGAATTAAAAGTATTAATGAAAAAAAAAAGGAGATCAATTTACACGCACATATATAACAAATATACCAAATTATTTATTTTTTTATTTTTCTTGCTTTAAGAAAATGAACCCACGATCAAAAAAGAAAGACAGGAAAATGCTACAACATCGAAGACTGGAGTAAAACATAAGGTGAGTGACTAAAGTGCATGTTTAAGCATTGGCTGTTACATTAAAATGACTGCACTGTTTGTATGTATGTATGCAGGCATTTGTATGTGTGTGCATGCACATTCAGTTCCCTTTTAGAATGAATAGGAATCTCGCTTCGAGATGTCCAAACAAAACTGTATGTATGTAAACACGCCAATGAATTTCACTGGCATACGCTAATTAGGATCAGCTGAACATAATTGCAGCGCGAATATAAGTAGGTCAGCAGATATAGCATTTTTTAGGTTTTCGCTTCGGAGCTGAGCAGTTCATCTGTGCCTGAGCCATTCTACTCTGCGAATCGACGGAGAAAGGCTGGTGTTACGGTGTTGTAGCGAGTGTGGTTCCAGTCGAGTGGCGGTGATATTTGTATTGCACTATCTGCATTTGTTTACTGAGCAGCCATCTTCCCTGTTTGCTTCAGCCTTTCACAAAAGAGCAAAAGCTCAAAGAGTACTCACGGGTGGTACGTCTTTTCAAAACGCTCCTTTCACAAGGATGTCCTATCATCCGTGCATTGTTGGATGTGGTCGTTACCTGGCGCCAGCGGACAGTCACGAACACTGTATAACATGCCTGGGCATTGAGCATGCATTGAGCGGCGTTTGTGGATAGTTCATAATCCTCTTGTGGGAAGATGACTATCTCGGAGTTGCGGACAAGGCTCAACTACATGGCCGGTGGGGAAGCCCCTATTCCTCTTCCGCATTCCGGGGCTCGCTCTGGCAGCATCTGCGGAGCTTCCGGTTCCGGAGAAGAGAGGGCTGGCCTGAAAGTGACAGTGAGGAACTCTCCTCGGGGAGCGCCTCCTGTCACACGCACTCCGACACTGATGGAGTTTCCATTGGGACGGCCTGGACAACCGGAGATGGTGCCAGATGTTACTTTTGGAGCTCCCCCTGATGACGAGATGTCGGTTACTGCATCGGGAGGAGAGTACGGCTCTGGAGATAAGGCTCTGGACCGGCGTACAATGGGCACTCAACCATTCCGGATACTGATCCTTAGCTGGTCGCTATGCTTGCCCAAGCCGCCAGGGGGGTCGGAATTGAGTGGAACCCTCCAAAACGTCCTGAGCCTTCCCGGCTGGATGATTGGTACTTGGGTGTGGCTCGTGCTGGTGCGCAGGGACCCACTCCAGTGCCTTTCTTCCCGGATGTGCATGATGAGCTGATTCAGTCATGGAAGGCACCTTTCACTGCCAGGCAGCGGTCGAGCGGCTCATCCTCCTTCACCACCCTTGATGGTGGCGCAGCAAGGGGCTACACGGTGGTCCCCCAGGTGGAGAGATGTGTCCACAGGCTTCTACTCCAACTGTGTCCACAGGCTTCTACTCCTGGCAAGGTAACCCGAGGCTCCCCCCCTGAGCCTGTAAGCACTCGTCAGCCCTGGTTGATGAGGCTTACAAAGCTTGTGGAGATGCTGCGTCTTCTGTACATGCTATGGCATTGTTGCAGGTGCATCAGGCCAAGGCACTGAAAGCTCTGCACGAGGGTGGCCATGACCCAGAAGGCCATGCCGCAACGGACCTCGCGCTTCATGTGACAAAGGTTATGGTGCATACCCTGGGTCGTGCGATGTCCACAATGGTGATCCAACAGAGCCATCTATGGCTGTGTCTTGTGCACATGTGCAATGCGAACAAGATTAGGTTCTTGAATGCTCCTGTGTTGCAGACCGGCCTCTTCGGCAACACAGTGGAGACTTTTTCTCAGCAGTTCTCCGCCTCCCAGAAGCAGACGGAGGCGATCCATCACATCTTGCCACAGCTTCCAGCTGCTGCCTCCACCCAGACACCGCAGAAAAAGAGCTTTTGTTACACACTCACTTTCCTCCCAATTCAGACAGCAGTCAGAGCATAGGGAGGACGAACCAACGGACTTCAGGCCTCACTTCTGCCAGAACGCAAGTAACGTGTGGACACACACACATGCAGGCCTCCCTCCGAATGCTCGGACAGGACCCCAGCATTCCCCCGCGCTGCCCCACCACCAGCACCCTGGTGATCCCGATGGTGCCTCTTGCTCGGTTTTTGGATGCTTGCATACGGCTCAGACCGTCTCGATGGCTCATCTGGACTATCCGGCTCGGTTATGCAATTCAGTTCGCCCGGCGTCCTCCTAGCGCCCGTCGTTCGCTTCACGATGGTGAATGCAGATAATGCCCCTGTCCTGCGTGCAGAGATTGCTACTCTTCTGATGAAGAAAGCAATAGAGCCGGTCCCTCAAACCGATATGAGGACAGGGTTTTACAGCCCATTAATGGAAGGTCGGTGGGTAAGCGTGATCTGATCATCAGGTTTCTTAGGGGAGCCAGAAGGTTAAATCCTCCTAGGGATCTCTCTCTTGTGCTGAGAGCATTGAGAGAGGGTCCCTTTGAGCCTCTGCCAGCAGTCGAGTTGAAGTTTTTGCCAATGAAAACTCTCCTCCTGCTCGCACTGGCCTCCATCAAGAGGGTAGGGGATGTGTGGGCATTTTCGGTCAATGATTCGTGCCTCGAGTTCGGGCCCCAAGGATTCCCAGGTAATTCTGAGGCCATGGCCCGGCTACGTGCCCAAGGTTCCTACCACTCCCTTCGAGATCAGGTAGTGAACCTCCAAGTGCTGCCCTCAGAGGAGGCAGACCCAATCCTACTGTTGCTATGTCCCGTCCGAGCACTCAGATGCTAGGTTAACTGGACACAAAGCTTCAGGACCTCAGACCAGCTCTTTGTCTGTCATGGAGGCCAGCAGAAGGGGAATGCCAGCTCTAAGCAGAGGATGGCCCCCTGGATAGTGGCTTACAAAGCTCAGGGTGTGCCCTGCCCCTTCAGTGTATGAGCTCAGAACTAGAAGCGTAGTTTCGTCTTGGGCGTTGGCACGTGGCGCCTCGCTTGCTGACATCTGTAGATCTGCGGGTTGGACGTTTGCTAGGTTCTATAGCCTTCGTGTTGAACCGGTTTCTTCCCGTGTTCTCACTTCAAACAGAGCTGAAGAATCATGGTAGGGCCTGTTCGGTCGGCTTGGTATCCTTCTCCAGTAATCTTTATCAGTAGACACTGTGAGTCCTCCGATCCCATCGGCCATCGGATGTTGCGGAGCATCTGATGCCAGGCCCTTGAGGCGATGTGTCCTTGAGAACCGCTAGAGGGCTGGGAACCCCTGAGTGTTACCCTGAGGATCTCCGGCGGTATAGGTAATAATTACCTTCCCCATTTCTGAGGGTTTCAATCTCCTCCTATATTCCATATGCATTGAATTCATGATATATGTGAGTCTCTGTCTTACTCTTCAAAGAGAATGACTTCCGTACGTCCTACAAGTGGACGTCCCAGTGTCCAGTTACTTATAGTGCAGTGTTGGTCCATGTGGTGAGTCCTTCCTAAAGACCGAACACAGGGGGTTGGAGACTCTCACATGGGACTGGAAGGAAAAGTCTCTATGGCGTTTTGGTAGGGATTCCTATTCGTCGGTCACTGACGTGACGTCGAAGTGACGACTGAAAGGGAACGTCTTGGTTATGTATTGTAACCCTCGTTCCCTGAAGAAGTGAACTGAGACGTCGCGTCCCGTCGCCATAGGGGCTGTACCGCCACTAAAGGGCCGTAACACTACACACTACACTCGGCTCCTCAGCGAAGACCTAATGAACGCTAGATCTGCTAACATACTTATACTCGTGCTGCGATTGGGTTCAGCTGATCCCAATCAACGTATGCCAGTGAAATTCATCATTTCATGATTACATAAACGCAGAGTTGTTTGGACATCTCGAAACGAGATTCTTATTTGTTGGTCACCAATGTGACGTCTCCGTTCCCTGAGGGTTACAATACGTAACCGAGACGTTTGCAATAAGCCATTATTTTGGATTGGCAACCATTTAAACACATTTTAATGCATTGTGTAAGATGCATTTAAAAACATCAAAATAGACCCACCGTGAACTGTAAAATGAAAAACACAATGTAGCCTACAAAAATATGCCACCATATAGTGTTTTATCGCATGCGTGATGCCAACAGTGTAGTAAAACTGTGAGATTATTAAACTATGACTGCGTAATTATGTGCAGAACAGATTGTGGAGGTATAATGGATTGTGCACTGATACCCATTATTAGTTACGATTCTGTAGAGGTATGCTTAGTAGATCATTTGATTTCAGTTAACTAGCCAAGTTAAAGTTTATCTTTTTATTTTTGCATACTTAAAATCGGTCATTAGACATTTTTGTTCAGCAACGCTGTGTGGCCACTTTCTATCCTAGCTCCCACTTTGCACTGACCTTGCTCTTATCATTATAGCTAATGATAAATAGACCTCATGAGAACGTCTGAACGTTTGCGTCTGCGTCTGAATAAGGGCGTGTTTGTACTCACCATTTGTGCAACCGAATGCAATTTGTAATTACACAATTTTTTTTTTCCTTGCATTTTTTTTTGGGATTTAAACATTAAACAAACTTTGGCACAACATCTGGATCACTGTTACAGACCACTTAATTCACGTTGATCTTCATCTCTTTCATGTACATCTCTTTTTTTCATTTACTTTATTATTTTTACTTTATTTACTTATATTATATAACTGTGAATTTATTCCAGTCAGACAAAGACTGATCATAAAGAAGAATGCAACAAAGATTATTCAGTAATCTTTATTGCCCCCTATACCCTCATTCGCGATTCCCTACATAAGTCCACTCGGTCAGTTCACTTGAAGGAGTGAAAGAAAACAACTGAGTGAATTCAGACACTAAGTGAAGGATTGTCGCTTTTGCAGAGTTTACTTGCTGCTTTATAATAATTAAAAAATTTGCTTCAGTGATGAGAGAAATTATAAATCAATAAATAAATGATCTTGAATTCACGGAAAACTAGTTAGACAATTTAACAATCATTGCACAATGATTTTTTCTTCAAATGAATTCACTTCTTCACCTTCACCTCTTTACTTTGAAATTCAAGAGAAATATTTATCTGTTTAATGGAGTTAAAGAAATGCAAAGGTGTAAATTAAGTAACATTAAAAGATGTTACTTAATTTATAATATAAACTGTGTCTTCCAGTTAGTTCTGAACATAAACTTTTATAAAACCTGATATCTGAGCAAAATTTGTAAGAGCTCCAACAAACCCGTCTTTCTACAATGCCATCTTGGCTGCCGAGGGTATAGGGGCGATTTCAGATACAGCCCATCTCTCCATTGTAACTCTAATGCTGGGCTCGCACTAATGTCAGCATCCCAGTAGGCACAACCACAGTGGGTTATGATTGACTGACGATTAACAAGCGATTAAAATTTAATTGGTTAAATAGTATGAGTGTCTTTTGTGAGTTCACTGCCAGGAAAGTCCATACATTTCATTTTGGCTTGTTTTCATTCCGGCTTGTCATAGTTCAAAATAAACAAACAAACAAACATCCAGATAAAGCATGTCGTCTGGATAGAGTGAATTTGATTGCGGTTGGATGAGAAACATACTGTATACCATTCTGACACCTACTGGTTTGAATGCGATACAGCGCACCTGCACATAACACAAGTCATGTTACACACTCCAGCAAGGACAATA
The DNA here is from genome assembly GCA_032353835.1 of Enteromius viviparus. Classification (NCBI taxonomy): domain Eukaryota; kingdom Metazoa; phylum Chordata; class Actinopteri; order Cypriniformes; family Cyprinidae; genus Enteromius; species Enteromius viviparus. The sequence goes on along the minus strand of JAUCNO010001135.1, from coordinate 106,156 downwards.
GGCAGCGTCTGTTTTCGCGTTGTTGCTCAAGTTAACGCACCGTTTCTCTAGTCATATTCTCATAATCATTTCTCATAATCATATTCGTATTATTGTATCTAAAATTATATATATGGTGAGAAAAAAAGTGTGACTTCTGAAACATATCTTAATTCAATACTTTACTGTATTGCACAATACTGGTTATGCAGACAGGATCAAAATACCGGCACACAAAGTAATGAGGGTTCTCCAGTAACGTAATCAATAAACAGAGCAGGGGGTATGAACCAGGCAGCTAACAATAACAGAAGAAATAACAGTCCAAATCGAAAACACGGGAAACCAGAAAACAAAGTAGGGAACGCCCAGAGATGTAGCCTGGGCAATACAAAACTGATGTGAGAGTGAGGGCGCAGTATTTATACTGAGTGACGGGGGAGTGGTAAACAAGGAACAGGTGTAATGTGAAATTAAGGTGAATTGCATGATGGGCAATGAAGTTATGGAGTGACATAGGAGTTCTAGAGTGGGAGGATGCCATCTGGTGAGGCAACGGAAACTATTGTTAAAAAAAAAGTAAATCTGAAAAACAAATACAACTTCTTATTAGCCTACTGCTTGTACAAAAGTACAAAGTACACACAAATGAAAGCTCATTAAACTTGTTAAAAATATTTGTATAGGCCTATATAATTTAATGTTTTCTTTCTTTTTTGTTTTTTTGTTTGTTTCACCTGATAAAGAACAGGCTAGCTACTATTGCGCATATAATTTTATATAATTTATAATTATTTTGGCAAATTATCTTGACAAAACTGCTAGTTTAGCATTAAAGCGCTTTATGAAATGCAAAAATGTAGGAATCCAAAATTTTTAAGATTTTGTCCTAAATCAGCAAGTTAGAAGCAACTTTTAGTCTTAAGATGTTTTGTGAATACAGGCCCAGATTCACAGATTTATTTTACGGTTGTTCACTTTTAATCATCGTTTTCTATGGAGATAAAATAATGCCTAAAAGATTTGCATGTGAAGAGTAGGGGAGAGTGGGGGCAGTTGCAACACTTTTTACATTTCCTTCAGTTTCTCAGCGATCGTTTGTTTTAGAAAGA
>JAUCNO010001135.1:72679-88609 GCA_032353835.1 Enteromius viviparus | reverse complement strand
ATGTCTGAATAAGGAAAATGAAGCCTTTTTGACATTATCTTACAGAGAAATTTTTTGACAAACACTCTAAAAGCATCAGGATTAGGGCTGGGTATCGTTTAAAACTTTTTGATACCAATACCTTGAGTTCGATACCGGTTCCTTAACGATATCTTTTTCGATACAAATTTTATGAAATCAGTTTTAACAAAAAGACATTATCTCAAAAAAAAAAAAAAATTTCAGCTTGTTGACATTTATACAGACTCTAAACTCTAAAAAAAAATCCAAAATCCAACACAATGAATCATCAAATTAGAATAGTTTTCAGTTTACACATCTGTTATGCTACCCTTACACTAGTGCATTATTATTTATTCTTACAATAGCCTTATAATTTTTTCCCCTCTGAAACTTTTATGCATTTAAATTTTTTTTTTAGAAAAATGTATTTAAAAATTCATAAAGATTTCATTTTATTGTTGGAAAAAGAATGGGATTTTATATTACAGTTTAAAACACTGAAGGTATACTGTTTTAATAATTTTTGTAGTAGCCTATTATGTCTTTCTACTGAACAATAGTAATGTATTTCTGCTGCCGTATCCAAACCAAACTTTTATTTTGACGGCTTGCCATGAATACCTGTGTGTACATGATATGCAGTTCTGGAGCCTGTTGTATTTATGTCCTCATTTAGTGAGACGCAATATATTAATATCACCGGAACTGCGGGTCAGTGTGCTAGTAAACAAAACCGCGCGTCTGCGCCAAACAACGAGACGCTTTTTCGATACTCGGTTGTTTCAGGCAATTCCGTCGGTACCTAAAATGTATCGACCTCGATACCCAGCCCTAATCAGGATGTTTTACTTTTCTCAGAAATTCTCACTGGATTTGATAAGATACATTGTGTCTTTTAATAGGAAATTTGTTTTATTGCAATCAAAATTATGCAACAAAAATAACAATAGGCCTTAAATAAGCTTCATTTTATTTATGAAAATATAACTTTATATTTCTTTCTACTGACTTGAGGTGGAATATGTTCTTCTCAGGTCTTTGTGAGATTGGCCTCAGAATAAACCTCTAAAAGCACACAAACACAAGGGCTTTTTGAATAAACCTACTGCATTTACAAGCTTAGAGAAACAGTGTGCAGTAACTATTGGCAATCAGATCTCAGTGGCCATGTTTATAACAATAAAGCATTTGCTTTATATCACAACTGTGTGAAAAAGCATATTGCTGAGCTAATTATAAACAGGAGCTAGGTTCACATCAACTGTACAGTGTTTGCACAACTCTAAAACACCAAAATAAAACGTATCGGACAAGCTTGTTTTATTAACAGGCAGGATTTCTTTTGAAACTATGCTCTCTTAGTTAGAAAATGAGGGTCATATATTTTGACGTAGCCCATATAAACATGACCATGTGCAATCACACCTCTAACAGGTATAAACAATACATCAGAAGTCATTCAACAAACAGTTCAGCCAAACACTTGCAATAAGCTGCAAGTCATTTGTTCAAAAATAGATCAGAAAGATATTAGAAATCGATTGAAGAGAGCAGGAAAAGAACGATATGACGCAGTTCAAATTGCACAAGCAAAATAAATACTTCAAATTGAGTGAAGAGGACAGAAAGTAAGTGCTCAAATTGGATGCAAAAGATGATTCTGTCCCGTCTTTCCCATTTGGACACTTGTTTATCAAAACAGGCTGTTCACTTACTAGTATTTCACTGAAACAATGAAGCTTGTTTTAATCTCAGCATGACTGTCAAGCCTGAAATGCAGAAATCCTAAAACTTTGTATTTAAATAAAAAAATTCTCCACTGAATCGATCCAAAAATGAAAATTCTGGCATTGCTGTTGTTCAACACCGTTATGACTTTCCTTTTTTCATGGAACACAACATACAGCGGATTCGGCCTGGTATTTTAAAATGAAAGGAAATTAGGTCAAATATATTTAATAATAATAATAATAATTATTAATTTTTGGGGAACTACGTATATTACAAATCGTGCAAAACCAAATAATATATTTGACACCATTTTTTAATTCAACAAAACAGAGTCTCAGATTACGGAATAATCAACATTTTGTAAAATACAATTTCTCCTTTTATGCTCCATAGAAGAAAGAAAGCATGAGGGTGAGTAAATGACAGACTCTTCATTTTTGGGTGAGCTCTTGTTTGAAAACAAAGAGTTTTACAGATTATACAGTCAGCAGATGGCACAAATGGATGCATTTTTTAAAGCAGTAAGAGATTAATTCACATATTAGAGCCCTAAAATAAAAACTGCATCCATGTTTCAGTACAATATATATATATGTAGAAACACTAGGGCTGTTTGATTCTTTTCATTCAACCAAACCATTGTGCTAAATGGGTTTACCTATCAAACTACAGCTAACTAACTGAAAGCAGCATGTGAGGAGTTTCAATGAGGTCAGAACTTGAAGCAAGTTACACTCTCATCTACAAAGAAGTGAGACAAACTAGCTACTTGCTTACTGAGCATAAAAGTGCATATTATCACATGCATCATCAAAATATGCCAGCTGAGCAATCATCTGTGATGATTGACTGTTATCTAGGAAAGATAACCAAATATTTCAGCACAACAGTTAGACCTATGATTACATATTTAATAATAAATATAGAAGTATCAATTTAATACACAAATGAATAATTTAGCGTTTAAACAATAAATAATACATTGGTTCACAACACTCAAATTTCACGTGTTCCTTCAACGAAGAGCCGATTCACAATAGCCAGTAATGAACTAATCATTTCACCCTAGAATACATTCTTTCAACACCTCTAAACTGGATCGATTCGAGACCGGCTTGCAAACAAGACACTTAGGAACGCTCAGGCCCAGGACATACATTACGCAAGTACATGAACACAAATGCTTTTAGCTATTTTCACATTTTTCTGCATTGTGAACTTGTCAGCAATTTGTAATGATACGCAAATACACATCGCAACTTTCAGTGCTGCCACAAGGGGTGCTATATATTAGTAATAATTGTCTTCTTCTGGGGTCAGTTTACTGTCATGGACAGAGTAACAGATTGTTGAACTAAAGCTGAAGTTGGTAAAACTGCCATGAAAAAGTCTCAGCTTTCAAATTTTGTCATTTTTAAGAAATTCAAATGACAAATACGGTTTTGTGGCTCTTTAATGTGTCATGACAGATCGCTGTGGTGCCTCATTCAAGAAATATTTGAACATTATTTCATATGTACTTAAAGCACAAAATAAACATGACAGAACATCAGAAGGTATTTTATTATTTGAATTGCTGAAAGATGCCAGCAACCCAAGTCCAACACTGTTAATATACTATTCTGCAAGATTTGTTTTGTCTGACAAAATAGCAGATGCTTCCTTATGATTGGTCTACACCCAGAACAACATACGTTCTACATATGAACATAGGTTCAAATCCCCAAATTTGATTACCCAGGCTTCACTTTTGGTTGCAGAGCATTGCTAGCTCTAAATACGTACAGCAGAACTGCATGCAAGCAACGCATTGGCCAAGCATTTGCATCTGTGTTTGTGTACTGCGTAGAGTAGACTTCTGGCCTTGGGTTTCAGAAAAGAAACCAATCAATACTGATACACACTCAACAGAAGTTCCTTTAGATGAAATTCCGTATTGAAAATTATTTAAAAAATCTATAGGCTTTTGACTGATTCAATACATTATGTTACACATTTTTCAATACTTAGCGTATAGAAAACACAATTTATCCACACTTCAGTTACTAAATTTGTCAGTTTATCCAGCAAAGAAATATATTGTCTTTCTAAACAGATAAATGTCACAAATAATTAGATGGAATGTTTCGAACACCAAAAAACACAGTTATACCAAAATTATTTTCCTGTAACACTTGTGTTTTTCTTTTAAAAAGTAATATTTTTGGCAAATTTCAAGAGCAAATGATAACACACCTGACCTGACTCAAGCCTTTAGTACGCTATATTTCTAACTACTGATCAACCACAGGCTTTTGTTTAAGAGAAACAGGAAGTGTTCAGGTAGGTTTATGTGAGTGTGAGCGTATAGGGCTTACGACACTGTAGACACACCTGTTGTGTTCCTCACGCTCGGATTTACCATACCGTCAAACTATTTTGTAACTAATACAATGGCTGTTTTGGACTGCAGATTAGGATGTAGTGGCTTGAGCGTCAGAACTGTGCTGTGTGACAGAAAAAGCAGAATACCGACTGGAATGATGGCCTGGGTTCAGGATGGGAGGTGTGTCCCGCGCTGGGCTCTCTAGGGCTCCCAGTCGTCATCGTGGTGCTGAGAGGCGATGATGACCACAACGGTGAGTATGGTGCAGAGCACGATGGAGGCGATTCCCACCGCAAGACTGATGAAGGAGAAGTTACGCGCCTCACGAGAGGCAATCTCTGCTGTGACCATATCGCCTCGAGCCACAGCGGTACGCACCTGAACCAAGAGATTTGATTTAGTAGATATCTAGGAAATTACATCAAATTCCTGTTCACAGAAAATCTTAAATTATTATATTAAATTCAGTTAAACTGTCTGATGCTAAGAATTTAGCGTAAATCCCCAAGTGAAAATATATAGAATTAAATGTATTTGAAATACATTTATTTGATTACAAATACATTTTTATATTTGCACTGCAATTGTACTTTTAGTATACTAAGCTTGTATACTTCAGGTCTGTTGAATCGGAAAAACTCATTTTGTGCATATTAGTTGTGTGGAATTAATTCTGAAGTCCAATTAATGAATAAAAAATGTGCATTGTGCACAAGTAATATTTCAAAAAAGGTTTTTTTGTTTATATTAGTGGGTCTCGAGTTATCTGTTAGTAAATATGTTAACGGATTTGAACTATACTTAGTATGAAAGTAAATGTATTTTAAATATATAAATTTTTTATTAGGGTCATTGCAAACTTACTGAAACCTAATAGTAGATGTAGTAGATAGATAAAAATAATATGTCTGTTCAAATTAGTACACTAAATTACGTTGTTGGATGTAAAAAAGAAACAAAAAAAAATAATAATAGTGTAAATTATTTACATACAACCACTAAACAAATATGAATGGCAAAAAAAAAGTTACAAATGTAGAAAAAGTAGACAAAATACCAAGTCTGAAAATGAAAGTGATTTATTTAAAGTAAACTTAACAAAAAAATTATCTAGTAACTAAATTGAATTAAATAGTTTGACATAATTCTAAATGTGTGCACCTGTTTACCTAGTGGTTTTATGAACGTGTTCTTAGTAGTTCACTTGTGTGAACATCCAGCATGAGACAGAAATTATACCCATGAGCTGATTCATATCTCAGCCCTGCTGGCATCAGAGCATCAGAGCTCTGTCTGGGCTCAATTACCTGCACTGCTTTGATGATGGCGATTATTCCTGTGGGCCAAAAGCAGCAGACAGTGGTGAGGACAGCGATGGGCAGGTAGTCGTGGGGAGGACGACGAGACTCCATCAGAGCAATGCCATTTGGCATATGCATGGCCATCTGGCCGGGGGCAACACCTGGATGAGGCGCACCGTTGGGCATGTAAGGCTGCGCCTGAGGAAAAGAAACACACGGAAAGGCCATTTCAGAAAATGGTGCACAATTCTAATGCATGATATACATTATATCATACTGGGCAGGCATTATTTCCTTGAAAATGTAAAAAAAAATCCTTAAATTTGAACTATTTTTGTTGATCTTCAGCAGCACAGGAACACATCACAGTTCAAAATACAGTTCAAAATATAATTGCAATATATGACAAAATTAATTTGTCATAATTATTATCTTTTTTTTTAAATTGCAGCCCTAATCTTAAATAATTTAGAACATTTAGAACAATTACATTTTACTTGTGTCTAAATTTAAAAAGAAAAATACCTATTCAATATTTATATCAGCCAAGATATTTTGGATAAGAGTTATATTCTGGATACATCACACATATTATCTCCACTGGTCTATTTCCAACTTGGAAAGGTATTTGTCCTTCAGGGATGCACAGGAGTCACATCACATTTCACGTAATCTTTCAAGCATACGAGAATCTGCATATTTTAATAAAAGAGCAAGCTTATGGCTATTAAATTAACATTCAAAAAATAATGTTAACTAAACATTCATCTCGCTATGTTTAACTACTGTAGGATATTGTGTGTATCCTGCTTTATCCTGTGCAGTTTAAACACCCCAAGTAACAAATCCCCACTCACCCCTGTGCCTATGGGATAGACTGGCACGTAGGCCGTGCAGGGCTGCAGCTGGAGGGGGTATCCTGTATGTAAATAGCCCACTGGGGGATGAGGGACAGTGCCCACGGGTCCGTGTGTCTGGACCGGGTATCCGTTCGGAGCTCCCTGGGGCCCGAGGGTGCTGCAGTGGAACTGGGTTTCCTGCAGATACCCCTCTGATCCAGGAGGGGGAGGGGGAGGGGGGTAATTGGGCTGTGGGGCACAGCCGGGTGGAGGAGGATGCGGGGGCATGTTGGGGTCCTGGGCGGGGAGGTAAGGAGGCGGAGCCATCGGCATCATCGGCTGAGACATGGACTGCCTCCCCGCTGCCTCCTCCAATCCTGAGCCGTGCCACAAACACAGACAGAGACCACAAATATTTAGAAGAGCAAAGGCCGTTCACACCAAGGATGATAAGCACAAGAGAAGCTGCATGTTTTACTTATAAAGCGACTCAATAACTAAAAAGATAAAGCTGTGATTCTGTGAAAATAGGGAAGTCTACATGACTGTTATAACGATAACACAGAGGAACAATATCAGTGAAATTACTATCAGGATGATTGTTTTTTTTTTAAAGCTGATGAACATTAAAAACACTGACAGCCAATCAGAATCCAGATCCTTTAAGAATCTTAAACATTTAAATGGTAGGTGACAAAACTGCAGGTAAGTAACAGAATGTTTTCGGTGGAGTTAATGCTAATACATTTACAGTTATAGTCATAGCTATCTTCTTATTCTTGTTAAGTATTGAGAAACTGTGTGTTTTTGTGATGGTGATATTAGATTCATTGTTCCGCCATTAGACTGCTTTTACGAGTCATCACTGAGCAGCAGTCGTCGGAAATCAGCCTTGACAGACTAATGGACATTGTTTTATTGTGAATATGAGATTGATTCGAAGAATGAATGCTGTATCAGATGCAGGTAATCACACGCTCTGTCATAAAACTCTACTGTATGTAGTGCACTGCTTTTAATAAAGCGACTCAACATTCCTTCATTATTAGTTCTAAAGTGGCGTTTTGGAATTAGTAACAGAAGATCACAGCCATGCCAATATTCATGATTATTTTAAGAGTGTTTCCTTTGTATTTTTTGTGTGTTAGTGTTTTTATTTTGCTCACGCGACACTTTGATTAGTGTTTATGCAGAATTGTGAAAAAAATAGTTTTTGCTTTTAAACACAGTCTTCAAACATAAATAATGACTGATGTTCTAAACAAACGCATATAACAATGATTAACAACCGTAAAGGCACAATATGTAAGATTTTCATTATAAAATATTCAAAAACCACCTTCACAGTGTTATATATTTCATGCAGTTGTGTGCTTACGTTATCTCAAAAGTTCTGTAGGATTTGCAAATTTAAATAATGAACCGTCCCTGTTCCTTGTCGCCTATTAATGACGCAATATCTGCGATATCCTCTATCCGCCTATGAATAGAATACTACGGAAACACGCGTGGACAAGTGCGCAAGTGGTAGTTATTTATTGTGCATTTCCATATCATTGATTATGATTACACTCTCCACAATCCCCAAAAATGTCATTTGTCATGAACAGGTAGTTAGGTGATTAAACAGATATAAATGAGCTTTTCATCCGTGAACATTGCTGTGTCCAAAATCGCTTACTTCCCTACTCTATAGTACGAGAAAAACAGAATGCGAGGCGAGTAGTATGTGCGAATTCATAGCATTCGAATTCAGTAGGCGAGAAGTACCCGGATGACCTACTGCTTCCGGCCGAGTTCCATAGTAGGCATATCATGAACACTTTCCTATCCCAGAAGGCTCAGAGAGAGGAGGCGCCATATTCGAAAAATGGCGGAAAGTAGAGAGGCGGCTTATTTTAGATGTTTATTGTGATTAAATTACACTTGTTTAACACAATCTAAATAAACAGATGACTTGTTGAAAGTTTAAATTGTCACGCAACATCAATATGGCAAATGTAGTACGTCCGAGTTCCATTCATACTACCCACATTAATACTATATAGAACGTACTTTTTAACGGTTGGGTAGTATGTTCGGTTTTAAATGTAGTACCTACTTAAGCAGTATGCAATTTCGGACGCATCAACTGATTTGTGAACACGATATCTCCCAATGTGCAACTCTCCGTCATTGTGCCATTGAACTCCGCCTCTGTTATTGTTTTGAAAATGCGACGTCCAGGGGCGTAATCTTACATATTGTGCCTTTAAAGAGTACGCAATTTAAAGTCAGTTTTCTAGGGAGAAAATTAATAGAATTTTAACCCATACAATGCACACTGACTTGTATTCAACCTTGAACATTCCTTTACAATAAAGATTTAATGAGGTTTAACCTTCACAGGTTTATGTCACCCAAGAGAACTCAATGTGTGTTTCTATGTGTAGCTACTGTAAATGACTAACTTAGATCATTATGTAACCCTTCACAATGTCAGCAGCATATACAGAGTTGATATATGGGGTTTCAGGCACTGCAATTCATATTTTATTAGTTTTATGGGGAAAAAAGAAATACAACGGGACACAGGCCTATTTAATGCATCATGTTTGTGCATATTTAGAAAAAAATTATCTAAGCGTGTCCTCTTTTCTTTCTAACATCCTGCAGATGAAACAATGAATATAAATCATAATTTAATTCTTTGTCTAAATATGTAGACAAAGAGATGATAGGGACGCACTGTACAAATTGCAAGACAATTAAATATTTATTATTTCATAAGAAAGATTACTGACAGGCTAATCCAAAAGGTTCTTACATGTAAATGATATCTGCGTTATTTCAGAAAATCACGTTACAGGTTCAAGTTCAAGTGATTTAGGGCCCTTCATCGCTCAGCGCGGTGAATCACGGACCCAAGGGACTTCATGCCTGAAATAGGGCCTCATATAACACCCTTAAACCACATACTGCTATGTGCCTATTCTCACATTTAATAAAACTCCATACAACCGTTTCTAATGTAGCCTACGTGTTCAACACGACACTATACAGCAGAGAATACTGGACACAACGGCGGTGTCTCAAACACTAGCGAGCTGCCTACACAGACAGCGTTTATGGCGATCATCTGCTAGATTTTTGAAAGGCACATATGATGCGCAGCATATTAGATCATACCGTCAAAGCCACAGCACGCGACTACAGGCGTTAGGCTAGGCGCTGATTTTGATACCTAGATAGGCAGCTCACTAGGAATTGACACGCAGCCTAAATAAGACTCTATATATAGATGAAATAAGGATGAACAATGAAAAAAAGATTAACAACAATATTAATGAATGGTCGTAAAAAGCGTTTTAATAAGGCATTGCCTCTCATTTATTTTATAATAAATACCTTTTATTTAAATGAGTTGTCCAGCTGCATGAACTGATTTAATTAGCTGTGGAATGAGCAAATACAAAAATATAATTTTTTTACCGTGTTTTTCAGACGACATCGCGTTTATTTATCCGTTTCGACGATGTTTAGTTTGTCCCTCCAGTGATAAAAACCCAAATCCAAGCAGTACGTGCGTCTTTGTTTCAGATCACAACAGACGATGCTGATGATTTCTCCAGGCTAATTATAACGCATCTTCAGATGGTAATCCTGATTTACGCCGTGTAAAGCCTGGGTTGTCTGGGTGTAAAAGCGACTGGGTGTCCGTTGCTGCTTTTTTTTTTCACGGTCACACTGCAACATACAGAGCATCAACAGCAGCAGCAGCAGCAGCAGCAGAAAAACGGGTTTCAACTAACGCATCTAGTTACACTGAATTTACCAGAGCGTTTTAAAGAGACAGCAGAACCACTACAGCATCCACGAAGCACATATCCTCACGTGTTAATGTGATTCATTTAATAACGCTAAAACTTCTAAAGAAGAAATTGACCTAAATTTAAAGTCGGAAAAAGAAATTAAGAACGCGGAATAATGAGGTTACCATGGTAACTAGTTTTTGATAAACCATCATCATTACTGTTACAATAAAACAGTGGAAACTTGGCATTTTCTGAAATTAGACTAATGACAACAACAAAAAAATTATATTATTAACAGTGTTGGGGTAACGCATTACAAGTAACGTGAGTTATGTAATAATATTTTTTTCAAGCAACTAGTAAAGTAACACATTACATTTTAATTTTAGAGTAATATATAATTTCTTTCAAAAAAGTAACGCCAGTTACTTTGTTTTCTGATTTATTGACTGACAAGTCTCCTGACATGTTGTTAGTATTTATCAAATTTATCAAAATTAATAAAAAAAATGACGAATATGACGCTAACCTGCAAAACTTAAATTACACAAATGTATTCAATCCCATTTTATTAACCAATATCTTTGCTGCTGACCTTTAATGATCCAGATCAACCATAGGCACAAGCAAAAATACTGCTTCATTGTTGTTGTTTTTTTTATTGCTGAAGACTATTTCTTCTTCTACTTTACAGATGTGAATTTACTTTTTCTTCAGCCTGAGGTTTATTCGTGACACTTTTTGGTGTGCTTTTACATTTTCTATAAATAGAACTTCTGATATTAAAAACAAACACTCAAGCTCTGCCTATATTTAAAAAGTAACGTGAAATTAATGCAAAAGTAACTTAACGCATTACTTTACATAAAAAGTAACTAAGTAACGCAATTAGTTACTTTTGTTAGGGAGTAACACAATATTGCAATGCATTACGTTTAAAAGTAACTTTCCCCAACACTGATTATTAATATGAAAAAATGGCCTATATTGACTGTTGCAGTAACAATAGAGATGTATTTTTGAAATATTCATAACATGGCTTTATTATAAACTGTTTATTTATTGGAAAGAAGAATAATACATAAAAAAGTTGCCATAAAAGGTTTGAAGTACTGAGAAAACTAATTAAATATTCAGGATTAGGAAAAACAAATACAGAACTATATATTAAACATAAGATCAAAATTGTTTCTCCTAAATGCTGTGATTACAGACCTAATTAATCTGGGGGCTAATATATGATATGTATTTTTTTATTATTATTATTACTATATTTTATACATTTTTTTAATTCATGTAAAATGTATGTTTAGTTTAAATCTAACTATATTTAATGATAAAAGGTGGGTGCACAGGGTTAAGAGAGAGCAAATATATAAAAAACGTCCCTTATGATAAAAGTAAAATAAAAAAAGAATATAAAATGACACCAAATGTAGCAATGATATTGACACACAAGATTAAAAGAAAACAGCTGTGCTGCTTCATATTTTTGTGGAAAACATTTTTTCACTGATACTTTTAGGTTCAAGGATAATTGTTTTTTTTTTTTTTTTGTTCTTAAAAAAATTCAGAATAACACTGCAGTTTTCATTTAAATGCTCACAAAGCAAAAGCACTGTATAATTTCTAGTTTCTCTGACAATATGGATGAAGCCAGTGTTCAACATACAGCTCATTTTATTGCTGTACAATTAATTACAGTTGGCTGATGTCAATCTCCATTTCATATTGAGATCACATCTTTGGTCAGTTGCACATGCATACTCAACTCAATGTAAACATGCACTCGGTAATTCAAGTACAGTTTTTCAGGTTCGTATTCTGTACGCTCTATTTTGGATCCAAATCAACACGCAAACACATTCTGCCTCTCTCTCTCTCTCTCTCTCTCTCTCTCAGTGTGTGTAGAGTGAGGCGGTGAACACAATGTCTCTGCGTATAGCCAGAGAGGCTTTTTCCATCTTGCTGCCCAGGACAGAGTCTCCCACAATCCTAGCAGCCTGTCTCACTTCCTTCAGGACCTCGTCCAGCCTCTGAATGCAGCGTACGATCGTCCCCTCCTGCACATCCGTCAGCTGGGCAATTTCAGAAAACGGCTACCAGACACAAAAAAACAAAATTATCCCAATGTCCTATTCTGATAATTACTTTCCTTATACAAAGAAGAATATATTATAGTGACCTTAATAACATTGCATTAGAAGAACATGAATATTTGTCCAAAGTGCTATTATTAAAGAAGCTAAATTTGTATAAACAAATGATAGATACACAGATAGATAGATATCAAATAAACTAAATGTGATGGTAAGATTAGTTGTTTTAAGGTCCGTGCTCACCATGCCTCTTGCCCAGCAGTATACAACCTCAGTCAGGCCAAACTTGAACTGGGCCACAAAGTCTTCAGCAGTCTGAGCTATCCCACAATCCCTCTGCAGCTCACCAATACGCTGTGCCACATTGAGCACTTGATTGATGCCCTACAAAAGCAAGAGCATGTATTAAAAAAAAGAAAAGAAAAAACATGTTTGAAATCGTTAACGTAATCAAATAAATGCAGCTTTCTTTCACAAAATAAAAGCAACAAATTACAAGATAAAAAAAAATATTTTCTAAAACATATTAAAAATACTTAATGGTAATTTTGAAATAAATGTTACCAGACCTTTACACAATAAAATATGCATAGCATAATTTCTTCATTATTTACTATTTACTATCTATCTATAAAAGTTGTAATATTTTATCTTCGATTAAATTATTGATATTGTTACAGTTAAGTGGCATCTTGTGAAATTAACAAAATTAGCTGGCCTAAACAAATAGTCTTGCATATCAGTAATAGCGAGACCTCTCAGCACAGCACTGCGTCAGGTTCTTTTGTCCTGCGCTCCACTCTAGTTTCCATCTGCTGTCTAAGTGCTTACACAAATAGAGCAAGGCAGGCAATGTAGTCACTGCAGCTTCATCACCTGTACGCCCTCACCTCGCAGCGTTCCAACAGCAAGGGCTTTTTCACATTGCGTCTGTGAACTATATAACTCTCGTGTGCTTCTCTAGTGTCATGACTTATTCACGGTGCCTTTAAAGCAATTCCATGTTTCTGGGCCGCTCGACAACACACACCTACATGTCTGTGTGCTACTGCATCCTTTGCTAAAGGCATAAAGCTAAGCGCCCAGGCCGCATCCACTACATTCTTATGCACATCTCTTGGGTGTTGAGCTCAGAGAGCCGTGTAAATTCACATGCATCCATAACCATGACGACAAGAGTATCTGATGCTTTATATTCTAATGGCTGCAGGCTTTTCAGATGGGCAATGAGAATATGTGGCGAGCTCTGCATTACCTCCTGTAGCGTGTTGGTGATGTGCGGGTCTATCTGGGTGTTTTGCGTGAAGACAAGGCAGGACAGCAGAGCGGCGCTCTCCTCAGGGGCGAGAGGACTCAGTGTGTTCTCAAACAGGAGTTCGGTCAGTAGCAGCTCATGACTGCTGATCTGACAGGCCACGCGACCCTTCAGCTGAACCGCCCCAGTGCTGTCCACATACTGAAGCGCTTCCAGCACCTGCCAATTCACCACTATACTGTTAGCACTGACTGTGATTAGAACATCTGTGACATGTGACTGCATATAAAAGAACATATATTACTGTGCTACTGAAACATATCCATTTATGACATGGACAAGCAAGCAGGAGGAGTAGATGGACTGACCTTGATTCTCTGATGGTACTCGGGCAAGAGTGTCAATGACTGATCTGACACCAGGAACAGAAGCTTGTCCAGCTCTTCCTGTACACTCATCCTCTCCTGCACGCGTGCAAACTGAGCAAGATATTCACACACAGAGAGAGAATATGACAATGACTGTAAGAGAGAGCGGGTTTCTCACTCTACTCCATCAGCACACTGCAGAAGGTGAAGGCTGGAAGTGATTACTGAGAGCTAATGAGACACATCCTCCTCTCTGCCACTGTCGCGCTCAATAAATGAGAGTCTGTGCACTTGGGAGAGAAACTGTGCCAAATGACTAAATATGGATGAGAAAATACAGCCGAGGATACATTTAGATCAGAAACAGTAGTCTTAAGGCCCGTTCGCACCAAACACGAAAACGATCCAGAAATAGTTCCATTTAATTAATCATTGCTAAATAAAATAAAATTAGCTGACTTCAAACTTTTGAGTGGTAATGTATAAAAGTGACAACTGAATATAATGAACAGACCTGTTCAGTGAAGGTGGGCGAATGGATGCAGTGGAAGTCTTTCAGACAGTCCTGTAACACTCGCTGCCTTATCACTCCCTCCACCACATCCACACCCTTCAGGTGCAGGTCATTCACAGGATCAAGCGTCGTAATGCCATTTGGATTGGCCTCAGCCATTCGCAGGAGCTCCTGAGTTGCTGTTGAAATAGCCTGACCTGGTGGATCAAGTCTAGGAAGGGAAGTTTATTTATTATGAGTACCACAGTTCAACAAATGCAGAACAATTCAGATGAGCACCTACACACCTGAAGCGTGGCTGCTGTCTTTTATTATAGTTGTCGATGATCCTCTCTGGAATGACCTTCAGGGTTTTGCTTGTGATGGCAGAGACGTCCTGCAGCTTGAGCTTCTGCACCGTATGACTGCAGGGTCCTAAACATACAGTCACACTGTAAATGCCACTTTATCAACAAAAGAAGCTGTTCATGATGTCACTCTCCGAGCTAAACGGTGGTGATTTACTGTGTGGGCAGGTAAGACTTGGGTGTTTGTGTGCGCTCACCCTCTGGAATAAACAGTGAAGTGCTGTAGATGGGATGTAAGACTTTATTAGACTGATCATCACCCAGCGCCTCCTCATTACCCTTCTCACAGATAATGAGAGCAGTGAACATGCGATTTACTGCATCGTTGGACACCTGTGGGAGGAGATGATGGGAAAGAAAAAGAGGAAAACAAATAGAGGAGAGTGAGGTGAGCTGTGCAACTTTCTTCTTAAGTTGTCCTCTGGGAAATATACTACTGTATAACGGTTTGGGGTTATTCTGAATTTTTTTAAGAAAAAAAAAACAAAAAACAAACATTTATCATTGAACCTGAAAGTATCAGTGAAAAAATGTTTTCCACAAAAATATGAAGCAGCACAGCTGTTTTCAACACTGATAATAATCAGAAATGCTTCATGTGCAGCAAAGTCGGGTCAATGACAGCAAAATATGTTTATTATTCAGTCACACACCTGTAGAATGACTCCCAGAGCGTTGTGATGCTGGTGGTTGTTCACTATTACCACCCTCCCCACAGACAGAGCTTTGAGTCCATTCACTGACTCCAGCACAGCTCGCTGCCACACACACACACACACACACACACGACAACATTATTATAAAATAAAATACAATTTATATATTACATATTTCTAGAAATACTAAAATCATAAAAATAAAAAATATGGTATAAATAATCTGAATGTTACCATTATGAAAATTATGTTTTTTTAATTACACACGTCACGCTTTCAATCTAACAGCTCCCAAAGTTTTTTGACATGTTTAAAAATGATCGTGAGGTCGGGAAGTGCTCGTAAGGCACTCTGCCCGTCTCATAATTTCTCACACACCATATGAGCCCCGACCATACGAGAAGAGACGATTTCCCTCGATAACCAAAAAAAAAAAAAAAGAAAAATCGCACAGTGTATGCCCGCCTTAATAGGAGTCAAATTTTAGTCTCAGAAGAATAAGTTTGATTAGTAGATCAGTATTGAAATAGTAAATGAAAATGAGAAATGCCTTAGCAACTAATTGAAATTTATTTTTTTATTATATATATATACACTATATTACCAAAAGTATTCGCTCACCTGCCTTTACTCATTCTATGAACTGAAGTGCCATCCC